>JAHWFO010074664.1:716-12154 GCA_023313115.1 Rhysida immarginata | reverse complement strand
ACTTCTCTTTAAACTTACAGGTGTCTCCTGTTGAGGAGATTGAGTTATCTCGGCAGTTTAAACCTACATCTTAAAACCTTCATCATGGCACTGTTAAATGGAACCTTAATGGATTAATGGATTCTTTTGTCGCTTAGAAGACCTCAAGCTATTAGTCAATAAGTTCTCCTTCTCCTTATTGGCTTTGCAAGAAACGTTCCTCTTGCCATCACAGTCTCCTACCCTAAAAGGGTTTAATTTTATTCGGAAGGATTATACGTCGGGAAATAAAGCCTGTGGTGGTGTTGCCATCTTAGTTCAAAGATCTTTGCCTTTCACTACCATTAATTTATCATCTAATCTTCAGGCAGTAGCAGTTAGAGTCTTATTCACTGTATGTTCACTGTATCTACCTTCGGATCGATTTACGGATGAAAAATCTTTGTCATCTCTGTTGTGTGAACTGTCAAGCCTCTTTCTAATTCTGGGCGACTTTAATGATCACAAACCCATTTGAGGGTCTTTAAAGCTCTCTGAAAGGGGATATATGATACAGAAAGTTTTGAAATCTTTTAACATCAATTTGTTAAACGATGGCTCGCCAACATTCCTCCACTCAGCCAACGGCTCTGTCATGCATCGATCTATCTATATCCTCTTCATCTTTCACATCTAATTTAGCCCGGAGCGTATTCCCAGATTTGCATGGTAGTGATCATTTCCCGATCAGTATTTCCTTGAGTTCTTCTATTTTTTCCAACCCTCTACCACGTTGGAAATTGGACAAAGCATACTGGCAGGTCTTCCAATCCCATCTACAGTTTGAGAATAAAACATCCTTTCCATCTGTAGATGAGGCTGTAGAGGATTTCACTTCCCGCGTCCTCCATGCGGCAGAACAATCCATTCCTAAATTTAGATCCTCTTACACGAAAATTCCGGTGGAATGAAGAATGTGCCCTAGCGGTTCGAGAACGTAAGAGAGCTCTCCGCATTTTTTCCGCACAACCAGCTTTTGAGAATCTTATCTCTTAAAAACAAAAAAGGGCCAGTTGTAAACTAATCATATCCACGAATAAGAAACTCTGTTGGAGGGATTATATCTCCTCCATTTATAGGAACACTCTTCTTCAAACTATATAAGAAAATAAATAGGAAACGACTCCCGGATAAACCTCATTCTCTCATTGAAAATGGTCATACATACTTTGACCCAAATGAGGTAGCTAATTACAAATAAAACATTACTCAGCCTCCTTTTAAAGACGAAAACGTATCGAAGAATCTTATGCTATAAATTTTATATCTCGAAACCTCGAAAAATATAATTTCCCGTTTACTTTACGGGAACTGCATTATGCCCTTCGTTGCTCCAGAGATTCTGCTCCAGGCTCAGATGGAATTTCATACTCTTTCCTGAAACATCTCACGCAGGGAGCTGATGCTTACCTTCTTTCGTTGTATAACTACATCTGGTCCTTAGGAGAGATTCCATCTTTATGGAGACAGGCAATTGTTATTGCTATTCCAGAACCGAATAAAGACCACTCTTGCCCTGCAAACTATCGACCAATAGCATTAACTAGCTGCAGGTGCAAAGTCTTGGAAAGGATGGTCTCCGTCCGACTTGTGTGGCATCTGGAAAAAAAACACCCCTGTTGTCAAGGTTTCGCAGACTAGCATATGCACATGTTCATAACGACACCAATTTCTTTTACAAAGAAACAGATTTGCTCTTTAACCACAACAATTTCAGCATCAAATTGTTTTGGTTAAAAAGCAAATCTGTTTCTTTGTAAACTATGTCTATCCACTTGAAGAAGAAGTCATTCCGTTCTTTTACTATTTTGTTAATACCAATTACAACAATGTTAACAAATACTTATGTAATTAGTTTAATTTCTTCCAATCCAAAGAACCTGAAAAAAAATATTTTTATTAAATGATCATTATAAATAATGAAAATTATCTTATAATTGCGTCTAATCAGAGGCGAAGCTAAGGAGACATGAAAACGGGTATCATAAGAAACGGGTGGAAACTGAGTAAAAAATGAGAGTGAGAAAGAGATGTTAATAAAAGGTTATTAAGAGCTTTATATATAAAAGTATTACATATGATGGAACACTGGCCAATTGTCTACAGTACAGTTCCAAATTCACTGGTTCTTTGATAGAAGCTTGAAAACCATTCCCCTCAACGTGAAATTTTGTATTATATTTGGGAAATCGGCCATAGGATGTAAAAGCTCATGGAGCATAATACACTGCTCAAAACAATTAAAGGAACAGTTGTAGAATCCCCAACAGAGGGCGTAAATAATACTTTTTAGCAATTTCATCTTATGCAACATGAAACCTACTATCTCCCTCATAGAAAATGGTTGAAGCCAACACATTTTGCTCTCAGATGTTCTGAGAAATTTGCATAGCAATATAACCCCCCAGAAAACAAAGTGGTTACGTGTCAGTACACTCTTTACTTGGAGATAACGGTCGAAAATTAGAAGGTGCAGGCGTTCCTGGAACGTTGTTGTTAGTGCTCTGACATGCCACGAAGGCATCTTGAAGCAGTAGAAGCTGCGAGAGCCGTAACATTGCTCCAAACGGGTCAATCATTTCGGACTGTGGGAAATGCCCTCAATGTGTCCTCTTCCGTCATTTTCCGGACACGATTCCAGGCGACTGGCCAATACACACGAAGAGCTGGGCAAGGTCGCCGATGCTCAACAACCGCCAATTAAGATCGTTATGTGCGGACTTGTGTCCTGCGCCGAAGAACCTCAACGGCCAGAGACCTGAGACATGACCTGCAGATGTCAACTGGGGTAGCTGTTTCAGATCAAACCATCCGGAACAGATTACGTGAAGTTGGCTTGAGAGCCAGACGACCAAATCTAGTGCCTAGGCTAACACGCCAGCAGATACAGGTGCGACTAGAGTTTGCACATCAACATGTCACCTGCCAGCTTCGCCACTGGCGCTCTGTTCTCTTCACAGACGAGTCAAGATTCCGCCTGACCCGCTGTGATGGCCGTCTACGTGTCTGGAGACGACGTGGTCAGCGAAACACCGAAGCAAGAGCTTGTGAGACTGACCGAATGTGATGTTGTTCCATTATGGTTTGGGCTGGCATCTCAATAGACCATCGAACGGATCTTGTGGTCGTCCGAGGGCGAATGACCACTGACGTTTACATTTGTGACATTCTGGAAGAACATGTGATTGTTGCTGCACATGGCATGGGGCTTGGATTCCTTCTGATGCAGGATAATGCTCGTCCACACACAGCAGCTGTCACTCAAGACTTCCTATAGATGCATGGCATTCAGACAATGAGGTGGCCTGCAATGAGTCCAGACCTAAATCCCCTTGAACAATTTTGGGACATGCTTGACAGGCGAATTCGACACCGCCCTTCAGCTCCAGAAACACTGCAACAGCTCATCCAGGCACTTACTGAGGAATGGGACCGGCTTCCCCAAGATTACATCCGTTGGCTGATACGGAGCATGCATCGAAGGTGCATGAGGTTACTGCAGCCCATGGTAGGCATACACATTACTGCGTGTTGCAAAAACTGATCCCTGGAAGAAACAAGGCATTCTCCTCACTACGTCCAAAAGACATTTCACTTTGTTTTAGGCATGGGTCCTGCAGTTTCCTGTTTTTTCACCAGTTGTTTCAATAATGCATTCTATTGTTAAATAAACCGTCTTTTAATGATCACATACAGCGATTTTGTATGTGCTCAATTTGTCCGATAATTATTTTTATACAGTTACTAATTTCATTCTGCAAATGAAGGATAATGAAGCGGTATAAGAGGTTTGGGGCAAATGTCCGGGACCCTTGTCAACAATATCACGTTTATAATGGTTACAATTCATTTTAGCCGCCATATCACGTTGTTTATGAATACTTTTTTTAACAATAACGGCATTTATTGCTTACCTTTCAAGTAATTAAATTAATATCAAAAAAATTTTTCGTTAATAAATTTTATTTAAATTTTTTCCAATCATTTATTAATTATCTCGACCAACTGAAACACCCGACGAATTTGCCTCTGACAAATTGACCGCCCGACCAACTGACACCTCGGCGAATTGACGTTTGACTAATTGACGTCCGACGAACTAACCACCCGACCAACTGACACAGTCGACGAAATGACGTTCGATGAATTGACCCTCGACGAACTGACCTGATAACCTTGTAGACAAGGCCCCCAAGCCACACTTAGTCAAAAGCTTTACTGACATCGACGAATACCACTCCGCAGTATCTGGAAAGGTTCAAGGCGATGCCCAGATGCGGGTTCTTTATCTTAGCCATATTTCCCAGCTGGCTGATAGAGACACCTCAAACATGACGTCATCGGATGGAAAATCAAGAACGCTAGGCTGAAACAATGATATGACGTCTCACATGGTGTCAAAGTCAGCCGGCTGACGAAGCCGCTAAGATAAAGAATCCGCCTCGGGTCTTCTACGAGCCTCCATATCTGCATCTGACAAGAGTGGGCAGCACGAAAGCCAAACTGATCTTTCCCAAGTAGATCATTGGCAAGCACGAGGATTGTTTTCTCCAAAAGTTTAGACATTGAGGTCAGACTAATAGGTCAGTAGCTCAAGGGAATTGCTGGGTTTTGTCCCTGCTTAGGGATACTCAAAACAATAGATTGTTTCCAAGATGCAGGGAAGTAAGAAAATTTCCAGCAGTCGCTGAAAATATTGGTGAGATAGTCAATAAAGTTCTTTAGGAGGTTAATAAGGGCGTTATTGCTTACCTTGTCTCTTCCTGGAGCCTTCATCTTTTTCAGTTTACTTATGATAGTGGCGATCTCTCCGGCCTTGATGTTGTTATTCGTTAAATGCTGCGGGACTTCATCAAAGTTGACAAGACTATCTTCCACACGCTGAGACATGATTTGGCTCTCGGGATTGCTGATGATAGGAGTAACAAATTGCATTTCTAGTGAATCTGCAATGACTTGGGCCTTGTCCTGATCAGTTTGCACATCGTCACCTTGTGGTGTACGTAGTGGAGGAAGCGTATTATTCTTCTGCTTCTGTAAAGCTCCGACCATAATCCAAATGGAATTGTCCCGAGCCGACAAGCTTTTGAGTTTGTCATTCCATCTAGCGTCGCGAAGCTCTTTTATCTCCTCTTGTACTCTTCGCACTAGCCTATTGTACTTGGTTTTGAGCCGAGATTCACGATAGCGTTGCCATAGTCTAAGGGTCCTGTTTCTTTCAGCAATTAGGCATTGGATTCCACTAGTGAGTTGGATTCGATGAGGAGGTTTATTCTCTGATGGATAGTTACTAGCTTCTATGGCACTGTTAATACACACGTTGATCGATGTCCTCCGTACAATACGCAACGTCGGGATGACAGCCATAGTCCTTAATAATAGTGATTTTACAGGCAATAGACAATCGAACTGTGGAGTGAACATGTGTTCAGATGTGACGAAAGCAACGCTATCACTAGGCTCATCAATCCAGAGTATAACACCACAGGAAATACACTGAAATAGGCAAGAAGCCTGGCCAACCCTAGAGGTCCCCCACATTATGCAAAACAAAAAATAAGATTGACGATTGTCAGATGAGACACAACGAAGCTAAGCAAAGCTATTCAGAACAAAACCATCAAACCGCGGGGTAAAGAAAGTATCACAACTTCCAGTATTCCGGGAAGGAAACGTTGCCAATGTCCTCAAAATTGACACCCAGAACGTGTCTAGGCTTTCGGTACCTTATATGCCACTTCATCTCCATCGAGTGCCTCAGGATCCCCTTCACCAAGTCGTTGTCATGTTCTCGATCTTCAGGATCATATTCTTGAGTAGTTCCTGGATGTAGTACCCAATATGAGTCATGTTGAAGTCACTGTGGATTGCCTAATTTTTCGCGGTTCTTCTATCTAGTTGGGCAGTAGTCCTCAGTGTGACGTTCTGAAACGATTGGAGCTCCTTCCAACTACTTCTGGAGATAGTTGCCCACGCTGGCATGCCATACAGCAGGATAGTCCTAACGATTGTTTTGTAAAGGAGAAGCTTATTGTCAGTGCTGAGGTAGCTGTTGCGTCCCAGGAGAGCTAAGAGGCTGTATTTAGCTTTTTTCGCTTTGTTCAGGGCACACGTTAAGTGGCGATTCCACGAGAGCCTTGAGTCTATGACAACACCAAGGTACTTGTAATTAACAACCCAGTCGAGTTTCGTGTTGAATAAGACGAGAGAATCCGGAGGGCGCTTGTATTTTTTGTTACAGTACATGGCTTTGCATTTCCCTACGTTCAGGTTCAGTCGCCATCAGTTAAACCATGTTTCAAAACTCTTCAGGGCATTTTGTAGTCGAGTAATAACAAGGGATGGCTGGCGCGCCCAAGTCATTATAGCAGTGTCGTTTGCGTAAAAGTAAAATATGCACTTTTCGGGAACATTTCAGTAAGTTTTATACACATTCTAAGAAATATTTTCTTTGTTTTGGGTATGTTTTTTTTATAAATCATCATTTGATAACTTCAAAATGGTTTATACCTGAATTTTCATTATACTACGGGTGCGCAAAACTCGATATTACGCAGATCATTAGCGTTCCTCATATCTCCTCTCACTACTATTCTATACGCCGATGACGCTACTCTATTATTTGCTGACTCATCTCTTATCACTAATCCAACACACAATTAACCATATACTCAACAACCTATCAAACTGGAAGAAATTAAATAGCTTCAATGACTTTTAATTAAATGACTTTTAATTAAATGAATCAAAATGACTTTTGGGAAGTCATGCACAAAATAGTTAAAGAGGATACGTCCGAGAACAGAGCCTTGTGGAACTCCGGCCTTCACTGAACGGGGAGAGGAAAGATTCTTACCAACCTTAGCCTGGTACGTCCTATTGGTAAGAAAAGACTGGATCATCGCTATCAGATCAGGAGGGAAGTCATCTCTAGTCATTTTGTAGATTAGGCCTTTATGCCATACTTGATCGAACACAGGTTCTGAGGGGCAGTTTCACACGATTTTAAACAGGGAATGCGTGAAAGAATCTTAGTTGAACCAAACAGGGTCTTAGGGGCAGTATCGTACGATTTTAAACACCCGGTACAACATACCAGCAGGGGGAACAGATTCATTTAGAAAGGCTATCCCACAGTATCTGGAAAGGTTAAGGGGGGTGCCCAAGTCTTCAACGAGCCTCCATAACTGCAGCTGGCAGGAGTAGTTGGCCCGAAAGCCGAACTGGTCCTGCCGGACTAGTCCTCTAGCATTACAGTGGTCCTGGAACCTGTAAAAGATCGTCTTTTCCAGAACCTTAGAGATGGCTGGAAGTAGGCTAATAGGCCTGTAGCTTACGGGTACAGCTGAATTTTTCCCCTGTTTGGGGATATTAAGGACAGTGGATTGCTTCCAGGACGTCGGGAAGTAAGAGAACTTCCAGCAGCATTAATTAGAGACGTGATGTCATCAACAACGTTCTTCGGGAGATTCTTTAATGCAATGTTTCTTACCTTGTCGTTTCCTGGAGCCTTCTTCTTTTTCAGTCTCCATATGATAGAGTTGATTTCACCAGTCTGAATCCGGACCTGCGACGGACGATGGGGGACTTCAAAGAAACTGGTGATATTGCCCTCCACACGCTGGGTTACGAATTGACTTTCAGGATTGTTGATGTCGGGAGTTACAAACTGCGTCTCCAGTGAGTTTGCAATGACTTGAGCTTTGTCATGGTCACTTTGCACATAATCGCCATCTGGGGTGAGAAGCGGGGAAATCGTGGCGTTCTTCTGCTTCATCTGCAAGGCTCTAACCATGCTCCAGATAGAGTTATCACGGGTCGACAGGTTTTTAAGCCGATCATACCACCTGGCATCTCGAAGATCTTTGACTTCTTCATGGACCCTACCCACAAGCCTGTTGTACTTTGTTTTGAGCCATGGTTCTCGATAACGCTGCCATAGCCTGCGGACCCGGTTTCTTTCAGCGATTAGTTGTTTGTTACCTGGGGTGACCTCGAGGTGATTAGGTGGTTTGCTTTCTGATGGATAGGCGCTAGCTATAACAGCACTGGTGATACGCTTTGTGATGTCATCAACACTTTGATCAGTGTCATTGAAGCTGTGATTTTACAGAGTAATGTGTCAGGTATTTATAATAGAGTTACGCCAATGCGAAGGAGTATAGGAAAAAAATCTTGGAAGGTAAAAAACGCCATTGGACAGAAGAAGCGCGGGACTAGGAGAAGGCTCCACTAAGTGGGAGTTGATTTCCTTGCATAATGTAATAAAGCTTTCCAAGAGGAGAGGTCCATGGGTCCTGTGTCTAGATTCAGCAAAGAGTCACCTTGGTTTTTCATGATCTCCAAGGATTCCAAATAGTTTAGTTGCTTGGGGTCGTCAACCTGAAGGATTTGGAGTTCATCAATTTTAAAATTATGTCCAGTCTGTAAAATATGGTCCGTCATCGCCGATTGTCGGTTCTGTTGTTTCTAATATAGTCCAAATGCTCTTTGGCTCTGGTTTCCATCCTATGACGAGTCTGGCCGGTATATTTCTTTGGGCAGGTTCCGCAAGGTAGAATGTATATCCCTGACCTTTCGTGTTTCGGAATCCGATCCTTGGAGCCTCCCAGCAGTCTTTTTAGGAAGAGTTCGCTTTTAAAGCTAACTTCAGGTTAAACTTCTTGAAAATTTTCTCCAATCCTCTATTTAGAGGGCGGTTTTAAGGAAGACTAAAAAATTTTGTGTCTTTCTTCTCAGGTTGTAGTGTCGTACGTCGGGAGATCCTCCTCTTGAGGAGTTGTTTCTAGTGAATTTGTCGATGATATGGTCGGTAAATCCGTTTTGTCGTGCCGCTTCCTTAATCCTGAATTCTTCTAATCTCTTTTCCTGGCCATAACATGTATCCCAAGTACAAAGCCATTCCCTAGTTTCCCCATCAATGAGACATTATCCATCTTAGGGTATGTCCTGGAATATAACGAAGTACTTCTAACTGAAATATTCTTCTACTTAGCAAATTACTATGCTATAACAACTTCTCTCAGTTTGACAACCGTGTTTACAAAATGGAACAAGGAACACCGATGGGCAGTTGCTTGAGCCCTTTTCTTGCCAATCTCTACCTTAATCACCTTGAAAACCTGGCTCACGACAGTTTTGGCAACTTCCCGGAGGTCTGATGTAGGTATGTTGATGATATCTTTGTAATCTGCAAAATTGATGAAACAGACCTACTCTATGACAACCTCAATAAATTTGAGTCCCTTCATTAAATTTACGGTGGAGAAAGAACAAGCTAAGTCATTGCCCTTCTTGGATATACATGTCTGCAGAGATGGAGACGTGCTTACCTTCGACATTTACAGGAAGCCAAATTACATAGGTACATTCATATACGAGGTCTGTTCAAAAAATACGTAGACTGACGTCATAAAACAAAATATACTTTATTCAGAAGTTACACATCTGGGTCCCCTTCAAAGTACTCTCCTCCCCGACGCACACACTTATCCCAACGGTGTTTCCACTTTTGGAAACAGTCCTGGAACGCTTCTTTTGTGATGTCCTTCAGCGCCTTCGTCGCATTTGCCTTTATATCAGGAATCGTCTCAAATCTCCTTCCTTTCAAAGGTCTTTTGAGTTTGGGAAACAAGAAGAAGTCACAAGGAGCGAGGTCAGGTGAGTAGGGTGGGTGAGGAAGAACAGTGATCGAGTGTTTGGCCAAAAACTCTCGAGTTCTGAGGGCTGAATGGGCTGGAGCGTTGTCGTGATGAAACAACCAGTCACCACTCGTCCACATTTCTGGCCTTTTTCACCTTTTCAGTGGCCTTTTTCACCTTTTTCGCCTTTTTCCGAGTTTAACACAAAAATTCACAGAAACTCTTTGCTTGTTCAAGTCACTCATTCTAAAAATCCGCCAAACGAAAAAAACACACTTCACAAACAACCGCGTAGCTAATCAACCAATACTGATATTTGCAATCAAAAATTTGCCTTGTAATCAGCGGATCTGTTAGAAGATGGCGAAACCAAGCGATTTTGATTGGGACCAACAGGGCCTGCGCAATTCAAACAGTCTACGTATTTTTTGAACAGACCTCGTATAAGATATGACTCAAACCACTGCTATGGGCATAAGGTGGCGGCATATAACCATATGATTGCCAGGGCCATTGATATACCTCTGAGCCAGGAGAAGAGATTAGAAGAATTCAGGAGGATTAAGGAAGCAGCACGACAAAACGGATTTACCGACCATATTATCGACAAACTCACTAAAAAACAACTCCTCAAAAGGAGGATCTCTCGATGTACGACACTACAACCTGAGAAGAAAGACACCAAATTTTTTAGTCTTCCTTACAATCGCCCTCTAAATAGAGGATTGGAAAAAATTTTCAAGAAGTTTGACCTGAAGTTAGCCTTTAAAAGCGAACTCTACCTAAAAAGACTGCTGGGAGGTCCGAAGGATCGGATTCCGAAATACGAAAGGTCAGGGATATACTTTCTACCTTGCGGAACTTGCCCAAAGAAATATATCAGCCAGACTCGTCGTAGGATGGAAACCAGAGCCAAAGAGCATTTGGACTATATTAGAAACAACACAGCCGACAATCGGCGATGGCGGACCATATTTTACAGACTGGGCATAATTTTAAAATTGATGAACTCCAAATCCTTCAGGTGGTTGACGACCCCAAGAAACTAAACTATTTGGAATCCTGGGAGATCATGAAAAACTAAGGTGACTCTTTGCTGAATCTAGACACAGGACCCATGGACCTCTCCTCTTGGAAAGCTTTATTACCTTATGCAAGGAAATCAACCCCCCACCTAGTGGAACCTTCTCCTAGGTCCGCGCTTCTTCGGCCCAATGGCGTTTTTTACCTTCCAAAAATGTTTTTGCTATACTCCTTTTCATTGGCTTAACTCTATTATAAATACCTGACACCTTATTCTATAAAATCGATTCATACTGAAGATGGCTACGTTTTAGCCGAAATGTACATCTATGTTATGATGAATAAATCCTTTGTGGAAATAACGGAGACCATCGTCTCCTTTGCATCAACGTATCCACAGATCCGCCAGGTCATTCTTGTTCTTATGTATATTATTTGTATGATAAGTACTCTGTTTCAGATTTTAGTGTTATTGCATCATACATGGATATATAGAATTAACCATGTGACGAGCCATGGCAATTGCTAATCAATAATGACGGGGGGTAAGCTTGTCAGGGGTTCGGGGCCCGGATTAATTGCAAAGGGAGGAACTGACACAGTGACATATAGATAAAATCACACACATTTATTAACGATCTGACAAAGTAGTTACAGCTACATGGTGTATCATGGTAAAGTAGGTCGTATGTTGAGGGGCCCCTCAAGGTTCTATATGGGTCATTCCACGTCAATTCAGGTAGAAAATTTATAGTT
>JAHWFO010074663.1:0-27169 GCA_023313115.1 Rhysida immarginata | reverse complement strand
GTATCCATGTCCGCAGTGGCGCAATTGGCTGGCGCATCTGCACGGTGAGCAGAAGGTTCCTGGTTCGATCCCAGGCTGTGGAATTTTCTTTCCTATTTTTCATCAATAATTTAAACTTCTGAGGTATAGCGTGTATAAAAATCCTCATAGATCCAATTATTATTCTTTAAAAATTTATGTGTCTATAAAGGAAAGAGAAAGAACGAGTATTGGTCAGAGAAACTCTGCAACTAAAATAGAAAAAGTTATACGGGCATTGGAAACATCTGAACGACGGGAGTTTCGAATAGAACAACAGGGAAGTTCGAATAGAGCTTCTACGTCAAGGGTTAGAAAAACTTGAGCCTAAAGTATCTGGTGACGCTCCGCAGTGGTGAGGGAAGACAAGAAGAGTTTATATAAAGTCCCGTTATATCACCTAGAATTCCTGTTTTTCGTATTTTTCGTAGAATGGATAGTCCCTTTGCTCTGTGTTATACTGATTGAGTTATTATTTAACCAATTGGTTGTTATAAATTTTTTTTTGAGATTATTCTGTTTAACTACATGTGTAATTATCCCGGGCAACGCCGAGTATCTCTGCTAGCCTTTATATAAGAACTAGCAAAGGTACCCGGCGTTGCCCGGGATAACTACACTTGTAGGTAAACAGAACAATCTCAAAACATTAATACAAATTTTGCAATATCTTAAAAATAAACACATGAAAATGCTTAGAATTAATAGAGTAAAATTTCTTAATGAAAATTCGAAAAAAAAATTTTTAAAGGCTCACAATGGCTGGACCTCTCCAAGGATGCCACTGCTAGTCTAAATAATTTCTTACTCACGTAATCTTACCTCAGATGTACACTTGTAGTTGTTGCAATTTCCACTCTTCTCTCGACGTGTTGAAGCAAAACTTAGCCATTCATCACTTTGTGTAGTCTAGCGGTCGCCGATTCTTCAATTTACTTGCTTCCCATTTGCTCAATACATCACGGAGCTAAAGGAGTGGTTCCTCTGTCGTCTTTCCACTCTTTCTCAATAGTCTGCTAACTCTTATCTCCATTTATTGATCATTTTTAACGATTTTCAAGAAATTGTAAGTACTAGAACTCTCTTTTCTAAGAAAAGCCTGAATAACAGGAATTCTATACATTGTTATAAATTGAAACTTCTCCATATTGCATCATCATTTTATGTTCAGTTATAATTCTTGGAAAGATTGCTTTAACATTGCATCATCATTGTGTGCTGATTGTTATTGGTGAATTGCGCGTTGATACCATTGTTGATGCGAACACGATGGGCCTATTGTTGCACAAACTTTGCCTTGCATTGTTAGTCATGAGATATATATTGTTGGTCCATGCAGTGTGTTTGTGAATTGCGTACTGATACCATTGTTGATACCTATTGTTGTACAAACTTTGCCTTGCATTGTTGGTCATGAGATATTTCTCATAAATATGCCTTGCCATAACCATGAATATCGATATTTATTATTTTTCCGAAATCTGAGGTAGACATTGACTTTCCTCATGCTTTGAAGGTAAAGTATGCAAAATTTCATCAAGATCGCAATAAAACTGTAGATTTGTATAAAAAACAAACAAACCCACAAACAAACCCACAAATCCACAAACAAACATCCTTCTTTATATAGATAGAAGATGAAAGTTGTTTGTATGTTTCCTTCTTATATAAATCTATAGTTTTTTATCTATCTTGATGAAATATGCACACTTGATCTTCAAAGCAAGAAGAAGGTCACTGTCTACATGAGATTTCAAAAAAATTAATTTTTTTCGATAATAATGGATATTCAAATTGATGGCAGCGCATATTTAGAGGATACACCAGCAATATGCACAGCCCAAGAATATATATCTCATGACGAACTATGCAAGATAAAGTTTGTGGAACAACAGCCTTTATATATGATATATCTCTCTTTGTGTCAACAGTAGTGATTGCAATACAGAATCTTAAAAATGAAATGGCATTAAATACAAAAATTGGAGAAAATTTTCCAGATTAAGCCAATTAAATATTTATGTATGTAAGACATGTTCATTAAGACATGTAAAAGAATCTCAAGACTGATCATTTTGTAAATTTCATTAACAAAAATGTTTTGATGACAGACGATTTACATGCTTAAATCGAGAACATACCTCTTATAAAATGTAATATATTTCGGGCTTTTTTCCTGATCATAATTTAAAGTTTCGGGTAACGGTCGTCAGCGTACAGCTGGAAGGGTCTTCCTCCTCTGAGAATCAGTGAGAAGGCGTCGGAAATTTTAACAATACTTATAATTCCTGTCCTTTGTGCTTTTCTTAGAATTGATAGTTATTACAATTTAACATTTTCTTGAAAAGCTTTAAAAATGAGCAGTAACTGGAAATAGTTGAGAGTTAGCAGGCTACTGAGAAACAGTGGAAAGGCGGCAGAGAAGGCAGCCCCTTCGCTCGGTGCTGTATCGTGTTTACTAGCGCACTGCTGCAACTGAACAAACAAGTGGTGAATGACCCAGTGGCTGTCGATCTTCTCAGGAGTTTGCTCCTGTTTAATTTCTTTATTTCTTTATTTTCTAACAGTTTACCAATCAGTGGAATTGCAGAGTACACAGACACAAACGATCATGTACATCCATCACCACCCAAGAAGAGAATTTTGGAATTGTTGATATTTTAGATAAACAAATGAATTTTTAAAGGTCAGATCGCAGGAAATAGAAGAACTACAGGCATAGATAGGGCTGAAAAAACGTCAGATCAAACTATTATTTCATTTTCATTCTATTTCCTCCCACTTTCGAAGCCATACACATTATTCAACAATTTTTTCTCCGGCACTACGTTAACCTTGCTCAGCTGTACGTAACATTCCAACATGAACCGTTAGAAGTGTTAGAGGGCTATCCATTCGGATATTGCAAACTTTCATCAAAGAGGAGCCCGAGCAACGCCGGGTATATCAGCTAGTGTTCTATATTATTAAGTTGCGGAAGAGTGGAGCTGCTTATTGATTTTATAATGTGCGTCCATAATTTCTACAGCTTTTGAGGTAGACGATTGAAATTCGTAAAGTAGCTTACTATGGGCATGTCCACCTTCACTATTTAGTTTGTTTTTGGTTGGTTCACTGGGAGTGAGAGGCAGAGGGGACAAAAATATCTATGTGCTATTTAGGTACGTAAAGTAGTGAAATTCAGTATCCAGATTCCTCTAGGCAAGATCTATATTACTATGAATTTTAGGCCCAATTGATCCAGTGGGGTCGGCGTTGCGGGGGTGGCAGTCACTTGATCTTTAGAACTATGGCAGCATATGGCATGCGAGATGTCATTCGATCGGAAATGATGAGAAAGAAAAGAAGATAGAGCTCTTTTACATTTTCTGCATACTATGTTCAAGAAAATCAATTTTTTGATTAAAAAATTTGGTGGGAGGTAAAAAGTAATAAAGAGTAATAAGTAAAGAGAAAAATGAAGCATTTTTTACCACCCTTACTCTCAAAATGAAAGTTTAAGTTTTATCACTTAGAAGAAACAGTCTTATTGGCAAAACAACTTCTGACGTCACAAACTGCTTCACTCAAACAAAACTCCATAGACATATAGGAAAAATTAATCTATTTAAATTTTTTGGGGGGAGGAACCCGAAATTG
This sequence comes from Rhysida immarginata, assembly GCA_023313115.1. NCBI lineage: Eukaryota > Metazoa > Arthropoda > Chilopoda > Scolopendromorpha > Scolopendridae > Rhysida > Rhysida immarginata. The sequence goes on along the minus strand of JAHWFO010074663.1, from coordinate 23,512 downwards.
GAAAGAACAAAAATTGATAAAATGTGTTGTCATCAAGAGCAATCCTGTATATAAAATTTAAGAGCGAATGGAAAAGCGGAAGTGCTTCAAAATTCGACTGAAAGGTTCCGTACCATCTCACAAGATCCAAGAGTGAGTTAATGTTGGTAATAATAATAAAAACAGATGACCGCACGGTCTGCTACTTGCCTTACTTCCTCGGGGTGGGATTAATTTTCTTGTTAATAAATGTATTTTTGCTACACAGCTAAACTCCTCCCTGCAATGTTTACAAGATTTTATTTCAATGTTAGAATTCATTTCCCACAATTATTCATTAATTACATTACTCATGGGAAACACACAGATATTCAATGCGACAGCGGGTTGATGCATGTGTCCATGTAACGGAGAGCATTTTGAACATTTCATGTAAGAAAGAGTTTCAAATGGTATGCTGGTACAACAATGCTTATATAATAATTTTAGTGTTGAAAAGGGAAATAAAAAGAAAGAATTGAACAGCATATTGGAAGTTATCAGATGGAAAAATTTATTTGAAATTCATTAAGTTAGCCCGAAAGTTTAAAGATTATGAAATTCTTGACCTGGAACGCAATTAAGCCTAATTTAACAGAACTTAAGTAGAATATTATTTCAATATGATGATAGGCTATTACAACCTCTTAAGAATTAGAATCTCTTTAAAAAGTACTTTAAAAAGAACCGATTGTTCATTTTATTCATTGGATTCAAATTTAATTCATGAAGAGCCTGTTTCAGGCGCTTCAAAACATTTTTCCAATAAAATTTCCAATTCAAGCTATGAATGCAAACACAATTAGCTTTAATGTAAATGCTTCATCATTAAGAAGAGCAGCCGAGTGAAGTGCTGTTTCACGAGAAATAAATATTTTCGTTACAATCAATCTCCACTTGGAATTTGTCATTTGATAAATGTGCTTGTCCTTTGTCTCCTGAAACCTACGTACACAAACAGAAAGGATAAACAGAGGCGAACAGGAAACCCTATCAGGGAGTGTTTTATCTCCTCAGAAGACGGCTTGGGGAGCAGCAGGGGGCAATTGATCCTCCTCCGCGTGGACGATTTTTTTTCATCTCTTGTGATGAAATTTCTTTAGTGAAAGGGAGTTAGGATCCTTCCCCTCTCTTCTTATTTTTTTCTTTTACGGAGCCTAGGCTAAGGATATTTTTAACTTTAATGGTAACAAAAATACGCTATGTTCATTAGATGAAAATCAATAGCGTAGCTAAAGTTTTAGTGTCTTGTTTCTATTAAATACTCTTTACTTATAGGGCTTGTTTAATTTTAATAACTGAAAGGTTGTTAAACACCGTTAAGATATTGTTGGCACTAACGTTAAGGTAAACTGAATTAATTTATTTAATTAAATAAAAGATTGGAAACCTCAACCAAAATTTAAAAAATTAATTCAATTAAATTGATCAGTTAATAAGATTCTTAGAATTCATGTCTGTAGCAAATTTAAAATGTACAAATATAAATAGGTTTTCTTAAATACAGGGTTATCTAAATTAAACTTCCGCAGCTGAGAGGGCTGTGGAGGGCGTTCTATTGGCAGAAATGACACGAAATTTGAGGAACTCACAATGCACATGATACGCTCCTCATTTATAAATAAACAAAAAATTCTACCAAAATTCACCAATAAGTCTCGCTGCAGTGACATTGTAATTTCATGTGCATTAACTGAGACTAGCAACAGCATGTTCTGTCACTGGACAACGGTATCGCGACATGTTGATAAGTTTTGTAATCCCAGAACTTCAACAACGTCACTGCATCCAGACAACACCTCCCAGAAAGAAAGCCTGCACACATTGTTACATGATCATAAGATGCCATAATTTAGGGCTTATTATTGGTAGAAATCACGGCCAATAGATATAAATGGTCATCGAGCTTCCGAAATTTTCCATTGTTTCGAGAAGCTAAGGAAAACAGATCGCGCTAGGTCGCGCTACAATGTTTTTAATAAAAGAAGACCAACGAAACGAACCAATCAGAATTGGCTGCTTATCCCTTCGTTACTCCGTTCATTGCTCCACGGTTTTGCGCTTTGAAGCTACCCACATTTCAATACATTTTCCTTTACATAGAATACATTAAATGAATTAGAATGACCAAAGTAAATTTAAAACCTCTTTCTAATTTGTTTACTTAAAAATATCACGATGTGGTAGTTTACAAATAATTAGTACTAACAAAGGTACCCGGCGTTGCCCGGGATAATTACACTTGTAGGTAAACAGAACAATCTCAAAAAATTAATATAAATTTTGCAATATCTTAAAAATAAACACATGAAAATGCTTAGAATTAATACAGTAAAAATTCTTAATGAAAATTCGAAAAAATTTTTTTTAAAGGCTTACAATGGCTGGACCTCTCCAAGGATGCCACTGCTAGTCTAAATAATTTCTTACTCACGTAATCTTACCTCAGATGTACACTTGATGTTGTTGCAATTTCCACTCTTCTCTCGATCTGTTGAAGCAAAACTTGGCCATTCATCTGTTTTTGTAGTCTAGCGATAGCCGATTCTTCTATTGACCTGCTTACCATTTGCTCAATACAGCACTGAGCTAAAGGAGTGGTTCCTCTGTCGTCTTTCCACTCTTTCTCAATAGTGCTAACTTTCCATTATCTCCAGTTACTAATCATTTTTAAAGATTTTCAAGAAATCGTTAAATAATAGGGAACTCTCTTTTCTAAGAAAAGCCTGAATAACAGAAATTCTATGCATTGTTACAAATTTAAACTTATCTATATTGCACAATCTTTGCCTTGCATTGTTGGTCACGAGATAGTTCTCATTAATATGACCTGCCATAACCATGAATATCGATTTTTTATCGATAATTATTATTTTTCCGAAATCTGAGGTAGACAGTGACCTTCCTCATAGTTTGGAGGTCAAGTATGCAAAATTTCATCAAGATCGGAATAAAACTGTAGATTTGTATTCAATACCCACAAACATCCTTCTTTATATATATAGAAGAAAGATTGGATGCACCACTCTATGGGAGTTGAGTGAAGCCTAATATTCGACTACTTCTTCCAAGGAAGATGGGCAAAAGATCGATAGTTTCTATATGCTAACGTGGCAAATTAGCTAATTTCTTCGATGATTATTGAATTTATTCTTGTGGAAATGCGAAAATTTTAACCAGTAATTAAAATATTAAAAGAAAAACATTTTATTTTAGAATATTTGAAATATTTATTTAAAAATTAAGGGAAAAGTTATGAAAGAAAAGTAAAACATTTATTGATTAATATGCATCTTTAACCTGTTCAAGTTATTGAGTTTTTTACATAAAATTAGTTTGTGTAATTTATGGCGAATAGAGGTTTTCTTTGCTTCGCCTATTTGTACAACCACAAGATGGTGTACTTCGCCTTATAATCAAATCATACGCACAGCATTCACATTAAGCAAAACCACTTCAGTTACCCGACTTTGCAGTTATTATCATCGCTCTACTCTACCAAATGGACTTATTACTGAATTGACAAATGCTTTACATCTAAAAAGTCATCCTGCAGAATTCATTAGAGATTGGTATATTCATAACAACGATTACCGGATCACACGTCGATACAAATTCGAAATCCCAATAATGGTATCCAAATATCTTTCCAACAATTTCTCCTACAATGCCATTTATACAGGGTGTTTCATAATTGGTGTCCCGTCTTTAGGTCCAAATAACGGCTCAAGGGGAACACATTGGGGGAAAACGAATATTGATTATTTGGTTTTAATGTCCCCTAATTCAGAATAAAAACATTTCGCGTCCCTGCGGATGAAGGGGTAAATTTTGAAAATTTTAGTTTTGTAGGGTTAGACCCCATGTGTTATTTAGAAAGTTGTAGAGCATCATGTAAAATGTGGGTTCAGCAAAAAACCCGGTGAAAAAAATCTCATCCCCTGCCCTTTATCGAGTGGGTAAAGTGAAAGGTATGGCTAGCTAATGTAGACAAAGACAGAAAAACTCATTAGAAACTTACATTTCCCATTTCCCATGTACAGTTTTCAAATTTCATAATATTTTTCCTGGGGGGGAAGCCCCGTCGAGTTTATTAGCTTTTCAGGGTAACGACTCATTCATTCTCATTAATTTTCCAAATGTAGGCTCTACTTTTTTCTAATAAGCATGGTTTTTGTCCACATCAGCTAACCATACCTTTCATTTTACCCACTCGATAAGGGGGCAGGGCATGAGATTTTTTCACCGGGTTTTTTGCTAAACCCACATTTTACATGATGCTCTACAACTTTCTAAATAACACATGGGGCCTAACCCCTACCCCTACAAAATTAAAATTTTCAAAATTTACCCCTTCACCCCCAGGGACGCGAAATGTTTTTATTCTGAATTAGGAGACATTAAAACCAAATAATCTATATTCATTTTCTCTCCACCTGTTCCCCTTGAGCCGTTATTTGGACCTAAAGACGGGACACCAATTATAAAACACCCTGTATATAGAACGAACTACCATCATCAATACAACATCAAAGCCACATTGCCACATGTACCACTGAATATAATTCAACCATCTTTGCACTTATTAATCACTCTTTTATATTCGTTCATGGCATGCCGTTATATGTAGTTTCTATGAAATCTCTAATGACCTTGTGTAATTTGATAAATTACGTGGCATATCTTAGCATCGAAATTTTTTTTTGGGTATCATAATGGTATCATTAAAATATTGTAATTATTTGCCATCACCAACCAGTCTACCCTATTATCAATAATTACAGAACATTATATTAAAGGACAATTGGATCAAGACTTAGAGTTTTACTGAAGAGCAAGTAAACAATTCCTAACTCCTATTAAATATTTATATTGTAACCTATATTTTCCCAATTATGAACTACACTTTCTCTAATTTATTATCCTAAATGCAATTTATTCCATCCGGAATGCTACTAAATAAATAAATAAGCTGAACAGGATTGCACCATTTTAGGTATTTTTTTAAATAAAACTATCCATGTATTTTAACTGTATGATATACGATATAAATCGATGAATCAAACGACCGAAAATCTAACTCTAAACATGTGGTTGAATTGTTTAATGCTTGTTTAAAAGACGCGTTGCTCCGTCGATGTATATTAACTAACATCGATGCGATGCTCTTCCTACTGGGCAAAAGTAGTCGATTATAAGGCTTCACTTGCCTGCCACACCAGTCAATGGGAGTGGTGCATCCAGTTAGTTAATATACTGTAGGTCGATGGAATAAATGCATTCCGGATCTGCAATAGAGTTTTTTACATTGAAACTGAAAAATGAAAGTAAAGTTTCTATCTGCCGATAGGGCGGCGCTGCAGGCGCAGTTGCGCCGATTGTACATGCAGCGCCACTTTTCAATAGAGTTCCCGCCCTACCGGGAGCTAGAAACTTTAACTTCATTTTAACAATGGAGCTCGATGACCATGAATATCTATAGACCGTGATTGCAACAATTTAAATATTTCAATTCACAGATGAAAAAATGAGATGATGTATATAACAGTGCTTTTTGACAATAATATAAGTATTTAAATTTATATTCTTTAAACTTTTACTGATGAAAAAAATCAGTTAATACTTTCAAAAAGTTTATACCTGATGAAGGTCCTTGAATAAAATGACCGAAAGGCCTCGTTTATTTTTATGTGATGTATTTTTATTTCTCTTTCTTAACCTTGACACATCACTTAACACATTAATTTAAAAATGAAGTTCCATGGAGGGATAATAGGCCTGAAAGGAAAAGGCGTAAAAATAAAAAGAAAGCAGTTGGTGTGTCAACGATTGATACTGCCTACGTTGAAATAACCCCAACTAATATAATGGCTGAGGAAGTTAATAGGCGTAGTGCTCATAATGAATTTCAGTCGGTTAGAGAAATAAAGTCGACGTACAAATGAGTTGAATGCATTAAGCTTTACAAATACAGACATTAACACATTTAATGAATCATTTGCCATGGTAGCCAGTAGAATTGAGGATAAGGACGATAAAAGTAAGTTAGACATTTATTTTAATATATTCTCCGTGACGATGAAAGAATGTTTAGTAGCTATGGGCATTAATAGTTTGGAGGAAGGCATGGATATGACAAATGCGATGCTGCAACCGCAGATTGAAGGCGAAGAGTTGTCGTGGGCCGAAAAAAAGATTGTCAGACAAAAAGACAGTTCGATAATGGCATTAATTGAGCAGATGAAGGAGTACTGGGACAGTCCCCTATTATTTTAACTACGTTGCAAGATAGGCACTATTATATAACTCGCCAAGCTAAAAATTCCTAAAGTATAATTTTATATTCCTAAAACCAATAGAAATTACCGGGACAACTGCGTATCTTACTTCGGAATTGCCATTTGGGCTTCTCTACCACAAGAACTTCGGGAGGCGGTGTTGTTTTTGAAGTTTCGAAGAAATCTAAAACTATACATATTAAACATATCACCTCTAGTAATTACTGGGTGACCGTTATTTGTTTTTTCTTCTTTTATGATTATTTTTTAAATTTTATTTTTGTTTTTTATACTTTTACCCTTCAATTGATTATTAATTCTCTCACCTTATTTTTATTAATCCAATTATGGTTGTTTCCCTTTTTGTAGACAAAGTGAAAAAAATCAATTCTCGAACTTGCTATCAGTTGATCAAATATTCATATTTACTATGAAAATTAAGACGTGCTTCTTAATTTTAACCTCCTTTATCTAATACAAAAATAAAAGCTTGATAGGCTAAAGTATCGTAATTGTACCTCTACTAAAACAATCGTTGGGGAAAACATGGCCGACGGCCCGAGTTGCCGCCACTCTCCTTACAGGCACCTTAAATTGGGCCGATTACATGGAGCGCCACTTTTCAGTTGAGTTCTAGCCCTATCGGGAGCTAGAAACTTTAGCTTCATTTTTCAGTAGAGCTCGATGACCATTTATTTCTATAGTCCATGATTTCTACCAATAATAAGCCCTAACTTATGCCTTTCTATGATCATGTAACAATGTATGACGTGTCAGTGCACAGGCTACCGAGAATGACAACTCAGAAATGCTGATTTCTAACCCTCAACAAAATAATTCTATTTCATTAATATTTAAACAGATCAGCCTAGTAATATAAAATATTAGTTCAATATCCTGCTAAGAAAACATACGTAGTAATAATATCGGAATGAAATGATGCAACCACACCGTAACACTTGCTGTTCCCCTTATCGTGACAATAAACGAAGCTCAACTTAACGGAGTTGGCTCCCTCTTGCGGAAAAGCTAAGGAACTGTAGAGTTCCATCACTGTAGTTCTAATCATTATGCTGTTACCGATTGCTATGTGGTTTAGTCTCAATGTAGCCGCCATCGCAAAGAATTGTGGGATCGAGTCCAGATCTACTTTTATAGATCTTTTCCACTATCGGCGAAGTTTGGAACTACAATTTTTTTCACCCTGAACTTTAATGTTACGAGATCATTCATAAAATCCCTCCGAAAAATGAAGGATCTTATGGGTGTAGAGTTTCGCGCACCTGTTTCAGATCACCAAAATTTGAAGGAAGACAAAGTCAAAGGTAGCGTGGTGTCGACCTTGGATTTTATAGCAAATCACATTCAGTTTTAAACACTTTTAGTGGGGTTATAAGAGAAACTGTATTTCCAAGAATGATGATGCCCCGATTCATGCCGCTACTAGTGTACAATTTTGATTTGAAGAAGATGAAGGCAAGATTCACTTTTCATTCGTAATGCATTATGAATTCATAGAAGGTTTTTGAGAATATCTTCCTTCCATCATTTTTGCACAACTTTTAGAAATCCGATGGTTGCACAACATTCGGAAATCAGAATGTCGACCTTTCATCATTTTTGCAAACTCGTTCGGATGTAATTTTGTATGTTTTGTTTTAAAACTGCTGAAGTGTGGGGTTATAGGCATAAGCCCTCTTTTTGAGATAGTCCCACCGTAAATAGTCAAGTGAAATTAAATCAAAAGACAAAGGTGGCCAACCCTATCGAAAGCGCCGTTTTCTAACGGATGTGGGTAGAGCCAGCATGTTGAAAATAATCATCTCAAATTTAACGTTTTTCCACCCGTTCAAGAAATTTTCGAAAATGCACTAACGTTCTGCATTAATGTTTTCATAAACAAAACAGGCCCAATAATGCAGCGTTGTGAAACTAACAGTGAAGCACCCATATTTAGGCCATGAAGGGTTTTTACATACATCACATTTGGATTTTCTACAGTCTATATCCGGATTATCTGATTATTCGAAAACCATGCATCATCATAAAAAATCCAAAATCTTTTCCTCGTTGAAGAAATAAGTTTAATCCTTATTAACGTTATTATGGTCAGTTTCTTGTTTTAAGCTTGTCCCCAATACCTGTAATATGATTTCGACAGATTAATTTGAAAATAACGTTCAAGTATGAAACAACCACACGCAGGCATTCTGGATGTGAAGTGTTTAAAAATAACGATCCTGACGTTTACGCTGCTTTGAGATCCTTGTTCAACACAACGATCCACTGGAAATAGCTTGCAGTGAGTAATGTAATGTTTATTATTTCTTCAGCACATATTTCTTCGTAAGTAATGTTTATTATTTTACGAGGTGTTTTTACAATGATGTTCTTTTACACATCATTGTATTTTTACTATATTTTGACAGATACCTGTAGATTCCTTCGGTGAATCAATGCCAAAAAGTGGTCCCCATCGTCAGTCTACGCTGTCCAATAATATCTAAATAACTACTTGTCATCCGAATTATTTTAATAGATTATGTATATCCTAATTGCGAATAATTTTAACAGTTGCTACACAATATACCCTACTTGGATAAAAGTATCCGGACACCTCTTTAACACATGGGATATGCCTAATAACATCAAATTGTGTTCGAACACGGATAAAACCCAAGCGTATCGTGTCTAATATTCATTTGTGAGTGATACTAGCAAGATGGGAGATTCGGAGGAGCTCAGTGAGTTTAAACGTGGTATGATAATAGGATACCATAGGCAAATAGGATACCATAGGATGTCATAGGATACCACAGGATCCGTTAGACAAATTTCTCTCCTGTTGGAAATGCCTCGCTCAACGGTAAATGACGTCATCTTGAAATGGAAACGTATCGGAGCGGAAGGAGTTCAACAACGACCAGGGAGACAGCAGAACTGACGGAAAGGGCTCAGACAGCTCTAAAACGTGTTGTGAGGTCTTTTCAGGCCAGAGTTGAGATGAATTATCAAATATCTGAGATAAAAGATGGTGTACCACAAGGATCAACACTGGGATCAGTTTTGTTCAATTACTATTTACGTGACTTTACGGAAATAATAAAAAGTAATCGCTTTTCTTTAGCCCAAGAAATCACTACTGATTTCAAAATTCATCTGGGGCCGTTGTCAGCACTAAAGCTGTTTGTAGGGAATTGATGCCACGGTCGTGCTGCAGCGCATAAACCAAACATCATCAAGGTGAATGCCCGACATGGTTTAGCGAGGTGGTATTTGGCTTATGCGTTGCAGCACGACCGTGGAATCCCACTTGTGGACTCTGGAAATCCGACGGAAGAATGTGGGTTTTTGGTGATGGTCAGGGAAACACTTTCAGTCCGACTGTGTTGTTCCAATTGTCAAATTCGGTGGTGGCGATGTCATGTTGTGGGGGTCCTTTTCGTGGTATGGATTAGCACCCTTATGACCAGTAAAAGAGACGCTCAACAGTGACGGATATAGAGACATCCTAGACAATTCGACACTCCCTGCGTTGTGGCAAAAATTCGGCAATGGTCCTTTCGTATTTCAACACGATAATATTTTCTCACGAGTCTGTTTTTTTCACAAAGCAAGGATATTACGGGGATAGTTCCATGAAATGGACTTTGAAGAAATGGACTGGCCTGTCCAGAGCCCGGATTTAAATCCGATAGAACGATGATTACGGAAGAGACCGACTCGCCTAACATCCGCCGACCTCCCCAGCGTACTGGTTGTAGAATGGAACAAAATTCTACCAGCTACGTATCAAAATTTAGTGGAAAGTCTTCGCAGAAGAGTGGAGACTGTTATTCCTGCAAAAGGCCGACCTGCCGGTTACTAATTTATGAAATAAAACATTGTGTTCTCTCCTAATACTTGTGTCCGGATACTTTTTCTAAATAGGGTATACCGCCTTAAATTATCGATATATAGAAACAGTTTCAAGAAAATAGCATCTAAACAACAATAAGATATCAGCGAAACTGAATTTGGTTGGTTTGTTATGTTGTTAGAGTTTTAGGGGGCGAAACTGAATTTAAAAAATTAAATATGCAAAACAGAATGATTAATTTGGAATTCTGCATACATTGCAGTCTTTAACAGCAACATCAACATGCTTTAAGTTTCTTATTATTACAATGAATAGAATATAATTTATTCTTTTATGCATATTTGTTATTTAATGCAGTGAATTGTAGAAGTGACGGCCTAATTTCCTTTTGCTTATGGGATGGTGATAAAGGAACTCGAAGACATGTAGTCAAATTCTGCCCTTTTCCTTTTCAATAATTTTAATTTATGTGCCCTTTATCTAAACTTAGATTCATCTAGCGTCTTTTTGAAATTCATCCCAAAGCTTAAAACTAATAGTCTTAAAATTTTACGTATTTTTATCTCTCTTTTTACATTAATTCGTTGACTCCTTTCTTGAATCCATTTTCTAACATTATTAAATTTTAGTTAATTAATTCTTTTAATCCTTCCCTGCATTCCAAGAAAATGGTTCTAATATCAGTGAGAAGTTTTGTTTATTAAAGGTAGCATTTTGAAGGAAAAAGAACTTTGATTTCCATACTGGAAGAAAGCCGATTAAGAAAGAGTCCAAATAGAATAGCAGTACACTGTTTTAAAATTTACTCTTTCATTTCTATTGATATTTACCGGTATGTTGAATTGCTCATATTTATTAATGTGATTTGTCTTCTTTCATTTGCATAAACATAGAAGGAGTTAAATGTTTCTTCTAAAAGCGTTTTAGATCATAGTGCAGGCTACTACGTTATTTACTATTGCCCTTTCGATTTTATTAGCAAAAAATTGTCCAACTTACCGTAAAAGATGCGTGTTAATTAGTGTTTAATTCTAAGTACTGTATGTTGAATTCATGCAAATTTGTCTGCTTGATTTTTTTATTGTAATAGCCCGATTTAAAAACTTGCAAATAAACTGCTTCGAAACAGAAACATTAGATAGGAGAAATTCAATTTAGGATATCGCATTTAAAATGCCAGAAAATTTTGCGAAATACAAAGATATAACGATAAAAAATTTATCTGTTATCTATCTAATGACTGAGTTTTAAAATTTGGATAATAAAAGGTTCCAATGATTATTATATTCTAAATGAAATTGCGATGACTGGGAATTTAATTTAAAAATAAAATCTAACTCGATTCAATGATCATAATGGATAGATTAACAATTAAATTTGTCATGCTTCTAAGATCTTGAAAAACATTGCCTTTGTTTTTCAAAATTCATTTCCCATTAATAAATAGATAATAAGCATCAAAACGTAATGGCCAGCACGTTGTTAATGTTATTAACAAATTTATAAATCCTTTGTCGTATCATTCTGTAAACAATTTGAGAAGTAGTAGGTGGAGCACTCGCACAATAAAGCCTGAAGCCATTGTATTGAAAACATCACAGCCTGATTGAATTTGATTTAAAACCCTAAATCATCAGGTTTAATTCCCCAGATCAATAGGAACGTTATTGGTTTTGCAGTTGACGAGGATCCTTGTAAGCTGTCAGTTGTATTTGGATGGCCTCTATAATCAATGATCTATAAAGACCGAAGGGAATTCGTTTCGCTCGGCCGTCCACTTCTTTACATCAGAAGGCATCACGCGCAATGGGATTAACATAGTGAAGATTTCAAGAAGTAGTTTAAATAAAATATTAGAATTTTTCTTGATTAATAAATGAATCTTAAATTTACATATTAGTAATTAGTGGATTTTTATTTAATTGGAATTATATTTGTTATTTTAGAAGGTTGAATTATTATGTCCAAATATAAGCATATGTTAATTATATTATTAAGTTTGGAAATTATGTTAGGTTTATATTCTTTACCGTATTTGACTTTTTAAGAGTTCTGGAAGAGGGAATAGTTTTATTAATATTTTTAGGTTATTCAATGTGTGAAGGAAGAATTGGTTTAGGTTTGTTACTACTATATGTTCGTTCTTTCTTTTAAAATCTCTCTCTCTCTCTCTCTCTCTCTCTCTCTCTCTCTCTCTCTCTTTCTTTTTCTCTCTATGTATCTATCTACCTTTCGATTACAAATATACAGTAAAAAACTTTACGATAATTCTAAGTTCAATCTTTGATGACTCTCATGAATATTCTTAAATAAAAGAGATCTTAAACAGACCAAATAGTTTTGATTTTTTCATCATGACTCCTTCCTTTAAATTTTTCACAAACTACAAAAGAAGGATTTAAGATATTAAATTACGTAATTTCCTTTTCGAATTAAGATTTCAATTTAAAAACTTTTAAGTCTCCTAATTAATTGCTAAAATGAAATTGGGGAATCAAATTAATATCTTTCTTTCAAACGGAGGTTTTTTGAACTTTAATTAAAAATTCTTCCTTTTAAAGATTTTTTTCAGAAAAATAGCACTTACAATGAATGGGAAAAGAAAATTAACTTCTCGATATTCTCATTAACTTTCTAGAATGGAGAATGGGTAATTATTTTAAAATAGGATTTGTTAATCCTCAAAAAATGCTCACCTAAGCCCCAAACGTAGGCCAACAACCAGAAGCTTCTAACTTAGAAGTGCAATTACAATTTTTTGAATGAAAAAAATTATATAAAGATTCAATTATTATTATTTTAATTATAGAATATAAATACAGTATATGATCCCTGTACACCCTTTTATTTCCAAAGCTGACAAGAAATTTAAAAATCTGAGTACAGCAATAAAATGAATTTGGGGATCTGCTTTTTGGGATATATGACGAACTTGAAATCCGCCATATTCGAAAGAAGTCCGTTCTCAAATGGAAAGTATCGGCCTCGGTGGCTCAGGGGTTGCGTGATCGCCTCTGATGCCCGAGGACGCGGGTTCGACCCCGGCCGAGGACGACGAGGATTTTTTCAGGGGGAAAATCCTGAGATCATCACTTCCTTCGGAAGGGAAGTAAAGCCGTTGGTCCCATGTAGTCGTTTGCCGGCTGCACGTTAAAGAACCCTTGCGAGGCAAAATTTGCGGCCCCTATAACGCCGTCCTGAAATGGCCATAGCAGTTGAAAAGGACGTTAATAACAAATAAACCAAACCAATCAAATGGAAAGTGGGTCGTGTGATATATCAAGCAGCACAAGATATTTTTCAGATATTCATCCCACTTGTTAGATTTGACCTATCTGCCACTGTTTGTAAGCAACCATCAATGAAGGTTTGCACAACCATTTTAAATGAAGTTAAAATAAGTTTATTGTTTCTGCAAATTGAAATTAACTTGATATCCAGTTTCTAGCTCACTGTATTGGTCGTATGGTCTGTGGAATGGCACCCAAGATCACCCGAACTCACATCCCGTCGATTTCTTTCTGAAGGGATATTTGAAGCAGCTCTTTTACGCAGAGAAGGAAGAAAGGATCATCGATTTGACAAAATCTCACCGGATATGCTCGTGCTTTGCGTCTGCAGCTCTGCATGCAACAAAGGAGACAGAACATTCAACATAATATGTAGCCAAAAAGAGGGAGGGAACCTCTAATCCACACGGAGATTTAAAATAGCGGATACGTATTTCGGCTACCATGTAGCCATCTTCAGCGATGAGAAATAAACGTCAACTGGGTAGCCGAAATACGTATCCGGTATTTCAAATCTCCTTGTGGATTATAGGTTCCCTCTCCCTTTTTGGTTGTTCCATTCCACAGTTTTTGCTTAATTTTTGGATAGTATGTAGCAGTGATATACAAAGTGACGGTAGTTTTCAGGCCGTAGAATCGAGGTAGGTCAAATCCGACAAGTGGAATGAATTTTTGTCAAAAGTCTTGGTTTGATTTGTCATAAGACCCCATTCCCATTTGAAAAAACTGATCTCCATACAGTATGGAGGAATCTCCAGAACCATATACTCGGTAATACTGAAAATGGCTTATATTAATTATGTATGAAATATAAGCGTGGGTATCGAGTTTCTTAGTATGTCGAATAAACGCAGCGTCTATACTTAAAGTGCGTCTCCTTACTCGCGTCTGTGCTCACAGTCGAATGTGGGACCATAGGCTTTTCGCAATATCTAAAATCGCAAAACGAGTGTATTTTGTATGATGAAAAATTAAAATTATTGCATCATCCGTAACGCTTTTTTTGGGTCGGGACGTTATTGATAATTTTAGAGTGAAAGGAATCTGTATAAACAAATTAAGCACTTCAAAGCACATAGAAATTCTACAAGCGCATAAATTATAAAATAAAATGAAAACTTCAAAAGCATCAAAACATCTAAATGAAGATATAGGTTAATTGAGTACTAAATTATCTTTCAAAATAACGAATTGTGACTTAAATTGTGAGTACTAAAATATATTTATTCTAATGGAAAAGAATTTATTCCAGTACACTAGGAATCATTATTCCTCATTCAAAACACTGAAAGCAAAACGTTAGGCCATTACACGAATTGGCTAGGTAAGATAGCCCATGTCTATAAAGACTTTCAATTTATTTCGTAATAGCTCTGTAGCACGGTATATGAAAGATAGGTAGTCCGACGAACAATGGCAGCATTGTTAGGAGACAGTTACAATCTTGTCCGCGATTTGCGAGGTAATTCACAGAGGGCGCTGCTGTAAGGGAGCCAGTAAAGCACTATATAAAGAAAGTATGGACAATCATTGCAGTCATATCTATACAACTCCTAGATCGCTGACTCAATGCAGAAAACCACCACGAAGCGTAGCCAAAACGATCCGCACATTCCGTTTTACCTCAGCAGCTCAGCCGCTTTCAGCCAAGCTCAGCAAAGACATTCCTTTATGCTATGCTGAGCTTTAGCTGAGCAAGTTGTGACGTCACATTTGCCTCAGCCAAATCACAGCAATCTAAGCATATCAAAGAGGTGCTTACAAATGCTGAGGAAGGCTGAAAGAAGATGGCGGCGCCCATGGATGAAGTTAGTTGTAAGGAAAAAGCTAAGAGTAAAGCCAGTAAGATTTAAATTACGTTACCTTATGCCTTTTTATGAAAGCTGGCCACTTAAATTAATTGTAGAAATCATTAAGAATTAATTTTTAAAATGTTGGGATTTTCTAGTAGATTTTTTAATTTACTGATCGCATTTTTATTCAACAAATTTTCAGCAAATCGTTCCTTTTTGGCAATGAAAAACATCTAAATGCGCATGCGCGAGGCTAAGAATCAACTCAGCAGCTAGGCTGAAGAGGCTGAGCTGCTGAGGTAAAAAGGAATGTGCGGTATGATATCTATACAACTCTTGGAGAAAACGCGTAGCCGAAATTCAAGTCACTTTTGTGGACAATTCTAGTCGATTACTTTTGTGGACGCTACGCAATACCTAACTATTTTATAATAATATAAATCCATATTATATTACGGTTAATTCTTATAATAAGGTCTTAATTTTTAACAAGTTTATATTTATTTTTGTATTTGTTTATGTTTATTCTATTTTATTTATTTACTTTTGTATTTTGTATTATTGATTTTATTTACTTATGTTAACTTAATTTATATTACTTATTTGTTTTTTTTAATGTATTTATTCTTTTAAGTTTTATCTGATATTATTTTATTTTCATTTTATTCACTTATTATGAAATAGTGATCAATTTATACTGTCGGCATGGGGGTGAAACCGATAGCTTTTTTTGTATTTCAATATGGCGGCCTGAAGGAGAGCTGTAAAACTCTTAAAAAATGTTCTAATTTATTTTGTAAGTAAACAATGATTGTGGTGACTTGTATGTTATTTAATTAATAAATTCGTATTAATTTAAGTATTGACAAGTCTATTCTTTACAATTTTTGTATCTCAAGGCGAGTTGAATGCATTAAGTTTTTTTTTTTTTATTCAATTATATTTTTAAGTAATAAGAAAATAAAAAACCTTTAAAAATGTTCATTGTTAATAGAATTGTAATAAATCGAGCTGTTCAAGGGAGAAGAGATAAAAGATTTTATTCATTTTTACTTACTGAGACAAAAGAAGAAGAATGGATGATTACTAAAAAGGCAACAACAAAACAGCGGCATCACCACCGCGTGTATCCTTAACAATAAAAATCTTAATGCTATCTATCAACAATGGTCTGATAACATTTTGAACATAATTCTCAAGATGAATAAAGCAAATATTCACAAATTTCCCCCATTTTCTTAATTCATCCTGAGACTTAGAAATTTTACATATTTAGAATGCATTATCTTCTGCAAACCTTTAGTAAATAGATCGGCAACATTTTCTTTATACGAAATATAAGATAATGACATTAAATCGTTTTCAATAAATTGACGTACAAAATGGTATGAAATATCAATATGCTTAGTTTTTGTATTTTCCACCTCATTATTAGAAAACATAATAGTTGACTTGTTATCACATAACACTATAAAAGGTTTTGGGAAAAATTGACTTAATTGCAATTCAGAAATAAACATCGCAAACCATTTAACTTCTTTAGCTGCATTGGCCAAGGCAACATACTCCGCTTCCATAGTGGATGTTGTTACACATTTCTGTTTTGATGATTTCCAAATAATAGCGTTATTACCAATCATCACACACAGCCCAGAAAAAGAATGACGGTCATCGATGTTACCCGCCCAATCGGCATCTGAGAAAAATCTTAAATTAATAGGACCCTTAGAATAATATAAGGAATAATCAATAGTGCCCTGTAAATACCGAAGCACACGCTTCGCTGCTGTCCAGTGTTTCTGCCCTGGATTGGAAGAAAATTGCGCCAGTTTATTAACTGTATACAGGATATCAGGTCTGGTAGACAAAGCTAAAAACATTAATGAGCCAATAAGTTCCCGATAAGGAATTTTTTTCATATCTTCTATGTCACCGGATGTTATAGGACAATCTCTTCGTGACAACACTAATCCTGGTTCCAATGGGGTAGCAGACGGTTTACAATCCCACATACCAAAACGTTTTAGAGTAGACTTAATGTATGTGGATTGGTTGAGAAATAAATTACCATCAGTATCTTTAAATACTTTCATACCTAACAAATAAGTAATGTGACCAAGATCTTTAACTTCAAATTTATCATTCAACATTTTATAGAACCATTGAATCGTTGACTCCTTATCAGTAAAAATGGCAATATCATCAACATATATTACTACTATGGTTGATGCATTCAAGCTATAAACACAAGTTGATGACAACAATCGTTTAAAACCAATTTGAATTAAATATTCATTGAGGGTTGAATGCCAATTATAACCTGATTGTTTTAACCCATAAATAGATTTTTGCAAACGGACAGCATTCCCATGACATTTTTCACAGCCTGGTGGAATGTTCATGTAAATTTCTTCTTTAAGTTCACTGTTCAAGTAAGCACATTTTATGTCAAAATGACAAGTGTGCCAATTTAAAAGAACACTTAAAGCTAATAGTATGCGAAAAACATATATATTGGCAACAGGTGCATAAGTTTTTTCATAATCATTTGGTTTCTGTGAAAAACCTTGCGCAACAAGTCGAGCTCGATAACGATAAACATTACCTGCAGCGTCTTTCTTAACATGAAATACCCAACGACAACCTATGCATCTTTTTCCTGGCGGTAGGTCTACGTCTGTCCAAGTACCAAGCTTGCGGTGACAGTCCAATTCTTCATCTATTGCTTCCTTCCATTTGTGGGCTTGTGGGGAAGCTAGTGCATCTTCATAAGTCTCGGGTTCGATGACTTCCACTACGTTGAGCTGAATTGGTTCCTTGGGCTTACCAGCCCTTCCGTAGGGGTTTCGCACTATTTTGGTTTTTCGTGGTCGACCTCTTTTGCGTCGTTCAATGGATTCCGTGGAAGTGACAACAGTATCGACCCGGCCATCATCTAGGACATCAGCAACTGATGAACTGTCATCACTCTCTGATATGATTGGAGGTGATGTCTTCTCCGGAATGGTAGCGCCCTCAGACGGACGACTATTTTCGGAATAGTCTATCCATATGCGATTGAATCTAAATGGTTCCATTTCAACTTCTTGAGTCCATTCAGATCCAAGTTTAGTTTCATCAAACTTCACGTGTTTGCTCTGTACAACGTCTTGGAGCTTTGGACACCATAGTCTATACCCCTTAGTCTGGGAGGAGTAGCCGACTAAAATGGCGGGATAAGCTCGATCATCAAGCTTCTTTCTCCGTTCCGCCGGAATGTGTACATACGCCAAACAACCATAAGCCCGAAGATGACGAACACTTAGTTTTCTTTTGACCCATATGCCTTCTGGAATTTCATTTGTAGTGGAATGTAAAACTCTGTTTCGTATATACGCCACAGCAGTAACGGCTTCAGCCCAAAATTTTTGTGGTAGTTTAGCTGAATGAAGAGATGCTCGTGCTAGATCAAGCAAAGTCCTATTGGTTCGCTCCGCGATTCCGTTCATCTGAGGAGTACTGACGTTTGTGCGTTCGTGCACAATCCCCAGTTGCTCGAAGAGTTGGGATAGAGTTTTGTTACAATACTCCAAACCGTTGTCAGTTCGAAATCGTTTGCATTTTTTCTCTTTACTTCGCTCAGACTTGGCGATGTATTTTTTTACACAATCAACTGCTTCTGCTTTATTTCTAATACAATAGACAGTAATCTTCCTGGAAAAATCATCTATGAAGGTTATAAAATATCTAGAACCTCCATCTGATAATACTGGCATCGGTCCACAAACGTCGGAATGGGTCAGCTCTAAAATATCACTGGATTGTCTATTTCTGAGCCTTTTACATGGAGCTTTAGTAGATTTACCAATTTCACAATCTTCACATACGCTAGTTGTTTGAATTTTGCCTTCTAAACCTTGTACAAGTTCTTTTTTAGCCATTGCTTGAAGAGTCTGATAGTTGACGTGGCAGAAACGTTTATGCCATAAATCACTATCAACAACAGTTGTCTCTTGCACTTCACAGTCCATAGCCGAGTTAACCACTACATTACCTTGGACAACGTAGAGGTTGTTTTCTCTGTGAGCTTCGACAATTGTCTTACTGCGATGATCAGCCTTGATCTTTGCCACTCCATCTTGAAAGGTGACTATCTTTCCTTTTTCCACAATTCTAGCAACTGATAATAGATTACGACGTACGTTAGGAACGTAGTACACATCTTTTACAGTTAACTGATTCACTTCGTGACCAACTTGAAATTCCATTTCAATTTCTCCAATACCTTCTGCTCTCAACTGCTCATTAAAATTTGCTGATCCATCAGCCGTTTGAATGGATTCACTCGGAATTGTTCGAAATGTGTGGAACCACTGGCGGCAATTTGATACATGGTGTGTAGCACCACTGTCTAGAATCCACTTATCGTTTTCACAATTTGTCAAGTTGAAAGAAAGAAGAAGTGAGTCTTTACCTTTAGACGATTCCTTTCCCTTTGACGTCTCTTTGTTTTTGGCTGATTTAGGCAAAACATCAATTTTTGGACACTTATTAGCATAATGTCCACGCTCACCACATCTGAAACACCGAACATTTTTCTTGTCACGAGTTGCACGTGGTTTTATCACATGAAAAGCTTCTTTTTGGGGAATGTCCTGTTTCATAGAGCGTCTTTCAAATTCCGTCAGAAGAACCTTTTTAATTTCCAAGGACGTGAACTTGGAATCGTCAACGTTGGCTAGAGTCATGACGATACTTTCATAAAGTTCAGGCAATCCGGACAGCATGGCATAGGCTAATTCCTCGTCTGGTACTTCTTTTCCAGCATCTTTAAGCAAATCACTACATATTTTTAAACGACTGAGATAAGAAGACATACTTTCATTTTCCTCAAGTCGGATGGAGATGAATTGCTTCTTCAGTTGCAAAATACGTGGCCTGGATTTAGGCTCAAAGACATTAGTTAGAGTATCCCACGCTTCTTTAGGGGAAGTACAATCAACAATATGGATTTGTTGATCTGGATTAATCCCCAATGCTAATGTTGCAAAAGCTTTATCTCTCTTTGTTTGGAAACTTGCCTGTTGACTGGCTGTTGCATCAGCACATAACACAGCACTTCCATCGACATATGACCAAAGTTCCTTGTCGATCAGCAACATCCGCATATTGAACTTCCAAGTTCTATAGTTGTTTTCTCCCAGCTTTTCGAACTCCATACGTGGTTGCATAGAAGCCATCTTGGTAGCGGCCCAAGCCAAATACGTTCGAAAACAAGTCCTGTTAGGTTTAAATGAACAACTCTACCTTAGCGTGCGCAGTGGAAGCGTGCTGGGCCCATAACCATGTTAATAGAATTGTAATAAATCGAGCTGTTCAAGGGAGAAGAGATAAAAGATTTTATTCATTTTTACTTACTGAGACAAAAGAAGAAGAATGGATGATTACTAAAAAGGCAACAACAAAACAGCGGCATCACCACCGCGTGTATCCTTAACAATAAAAATCTTAATGCTATCTATCAACAATGGTCTGATAACATTTTGAACATAATTCTCAAGATGAATAAAGCAAATATTCACATTCATTAAAAGACATTTCACTTTACAGACAATGGACACCTTACTCGTGCATCTTCTGCAATATATGAATGCTTGGAAAACATTGATGAACATGTAAAAAAAGAATGCAAATCTCAACACCTAACAACAGATTTCTTCCTCAAGCTCTCAGAAATCGTCCATCCGATAATTAGCTAGACATCGTTACTTTGCAGTCGGGAGCACGCAGAAATGTTTTTTCCAAAAATTATTTATTTTATCAAAATGAGGCTCTGCCATTATTTGAAACTTGTTTCGAAAGAAATATCTAATAACAAGAAGTTAAAACATGCTAAACGCTTGAATAAAATAAAAAAGTAGACTTTCAAACAAAATTGATTTTATTTATTCTATTATTTTAATGTCAATTTTTAAACATGCTTTTTAAATCAGAAAATATTAATTTATTAAACTGATATTAATTGAAGTAAAAAAATTTGAATTTATGTTTAAAACTATATAAAGCTCCAAAACACTATTTAGTTTAATCATTTTACATGATATAAGTCATCATACATTTTATTACTTACTGCAATGATTAAGTAGTACTTTTTAAATCAAAAATGTTGTTGGAATCCTTACATTTTCTATAGTATGACTAGCGTGTCGTCTGCTATTCAGGACTAGTCGAACCCGTAGCGCCCTCGGTGGCGCAAAGATTCCAGGATACGCTTTCATGAATAGATATTCCTCCTCTGGTATAATGATCTATCTCTATGACTGTCGGGGACTCAAGAGAAGGCCTCTGAGTTGCACAATTCTACTACTACACGCCAGAAACGTTTGGGTGAGTTAATTTCTAAAAAGGTTGGACAGGGCTATTGCAATTGTCATATTTTTCTCCTGCGTCGCATGTTGTCTCTCCTCGTGTCTGCGTTATTTTTGTTGCGCGGAGTGCGTTAGACAACAATTGTCAGAGAAAAATATGACAATTGCAATATCCCTATCCAACCTTTGTAGAAATGAACTCAGCCAAACGTTTTTGCCGTGTACGGTGGAATTGTGCAACTCAAGGTCTTCTCCACAGCTTAACGATTACACAGAAGGGACCAATCAATGTTAAGCGAAGGGAAACAGGATGACTCATCAAAACGATTGCAGCGCCATAGCGGTACAGTGGGACCGCAGACTAAAATGCCATAGCAGATTAATGTAAAAAGTCTTGAATTGGGCTCTTTAAACTTTTTTTCCTAGGCTTTTAAATTTTTTTATCGAAGAAAAAAATTTAAAAAGCATAGTTTAGTTAATTTTTTTATCATTATAATGTATTTTTTACTTGTTTGGAAGATATTTTGATCTACTTAAAATAAGTTTTCAGAAATAAATTCATTTTTGTTCGTAAGAGAATTAAATTTTTGCCGTAGATTAAGGAAAGGCGAAAAATTTAAAACGTCAAATTGTAAGTTGTAATTAAAAAAAAGTCATTTTTAAAGTGAAAATACTGTTTGATATTTATTCAATTTTCTACACGTATTCAACATTAAACCTTTGACGCCTGAAATGGTCTTTTTTTTATTTACTTAAAAATACATGTATCCTCCTTCAATTATGTCTAAATGAATGGAAAAAAAAACATTAAAAAATATGTATCGATTGTTTATTAATTAATCATTATAATTTCGCTTTTGAGAGCAAAATGTTGCGACCCGACCACTGACGAAATAATGGCAAAATATATAGAAGGAGATGGAGACAGAAACTGGATACAGATTAAACAAGTTAAGGAAAACACTATTCCACATCAAAGGTTTATTCCATCGTTGGAATAAACCTTTGATGTGGAATAGTGTTTTCCTGTTGTTCTTGGCAAAATATATTTAAAAAATTTTTTCCTTTAAATTTTGACTGGTATTTTGAACATATACTGTTCAGAGGGGGAAGCAATAAATAGAACAGAATTTAAGCGGTAACACTTAAAAGAACCCCAAACATAAGAATAGACGTGGCTCGTTTAAAAAAAAAAATTATTTTTGGTTTAAGAACAAGATATTTATTTATGAAATACAAAAAATTCTGTATAAAAGAATATACTATATAATATGATTCAATTGGGGAATTGGCATTGTGATCTCAATTACAAAAGAAAATATTTCTCAAAATAAATAAAAAAAATATTTAAAAGTACGTTGATACAGCATAATACTGTAATGAGAAATATCAATCGCTACATTATGCGAAATATTGAGTTTCTAAATATTCATTGGATACTATCTAAATTTCTTTTGATACTATTTCAACAATAACGCATATAAGGAACGCCATGCTGCACGTTTCAGTTTTTTTCTATTAATAATTAACTATTACTTCATAGTCTTAGGAATAAGAAGGAAATTTCAAATTCCATTTATGTCTATAGGAAGACTATGAAGTAATAGTTAATTATTAATAGAAAAAAAACTGAAACGTGCAGCATGGCGTTCCTTATACGCGTTATTGTTGAAATAGTATCAAAAGAAATTTCATTATTACCTTACGAGTAAACCCGCAAAAAAATGCTGCTCGATAGAGAATCATGGATGCCGCGAGAAGTGAGAATTTCACATGTCTGAGTCAATAGTAACGAACTAAACATCGAGCGTCAGGGTAGGAACAGTTTACAAGGCATCGGAACCTTTCGCCAGTTATCGGCTGGACCAAAAGAAACAACTGAAGGCCTATGGAATGAAGTGAAAAGTTGAACGCCATGGCTGCGCTA
>JAHWFO010074650.1:0-18786 GCA_023313115.1 Rhysida immarginata | reverse complement strand
GGCCGAGAGCCTAGGAAATGGGATCGCTGGTTCCAAACATTGGAACCACGCAATATACGTACTAGTAACGTTGAAACGGGCGGCCAGTAAAAATGACATCTCTTAAATTATTATGTTAATTTGTGTAATTTATATTATTATTAAGACATTTAATACCATTATATAATTTATACATTAATATTAGAACGCTTTTTAATCATTTTTAATCACTTAACAAAAGAATGCCATCGTTCGCGGATCTTTCTTTCTTTGGGAAAACGATAGATGTCTAAATCGCTGTTTTGGCTCCTTCTTGAGCAGTGAGGAACTAAACAATTTCACATCTTAAATGTGTTATAAACACTGGGCTTATACAAAACGATTTTATTCCATCCCTACGTTGGAACCATGTTAAATCCCGAAGCGAGAAGACTTGTTTGGAACCAAATCGAGTCACGTGACTGAAGAATTCCAAGGGCTGACGTCACACTTGCACTCCCTATTATTTAACAGTAATTTTTTTTAATGAAGAAACTGTATTAAAAATGTGACTTTATTCTTTTCAGCACTGAATACAAATCAGTGGCATTCAGTTCAATTAATAGCACATGAAGAAAACCTTACAATATGTTTGGATATGGAGAAGAAAACAATGAGCTTTGATCGTATGCACTTTTCTTCATTTCTTAACTCAACTGCTGATCATAAAGATTTAGTTTCAATTATTTATTTTGGAGGTAAACCTTATATACTTTTTTATTAATTTATGCTGGTTCTAAACCAGTAAAAATTTTTATATTTTCACAAATATACCCCTCAGAGAGAGGGGGATGCTAGTTTTAAATTATTTTTTTTTTTGATTTTCGATTTAAATCACACTTTTATAACACAAGAGAGACAACTAACCGTTTTTCCACAAAAAATGAAATACACATCTATGCACATTTCGGTCACTACGTGGCCTTCTTTCAGCATCGAAAAGCGGTTGGTTGTCTCAAATGTGTTAGTCTTCACATCCACAGTCTAAGGTAATTACTCTTTTAACACCCTTTAATAATTTTTTTGCAAAGCATAGATTGTAAACCCCCTTGGAGAATAAAAGAGTGTGGGTTTTCCATTTTTCTTTTTGCTTTTTTTTTATGTCCGAATTTTCAAGGATATACAATCGATTCAATTATATTCGGAAAAATTTGGTAATGCTCCTTATAATTGAGTTAACTGGTTATTTTTTTTTAATCAATTATAAAATTTATACAATGTGAGACTGGAAAGCTTGGTGAATGACTCGGAAAATCAATCAGGAACAGGTATTTCAGAAATGGTACTTTACTGTCCTTCAAAGTAAGCCCCCATGGTCACAATACATTTTTTACATGGTTTCTACAGCTGTTGCATGGCGTGTGAAAAATCCTCTTTCAGTACTGCTTGAAATCCCTCGTCACAGCCGTTTGAATATCCAGAACATTGAGAAATCTGTTCCTGTCATTGTTGATTTCAAACGAGGAAATGAGAAGAAGTCCGGTGGTGAAAGATCTGGAGAATATGGAGGGTGGTAAAGTTGTGGAATCTTCAGAACTGCCACTGCCGAACTTCTTCCGGTTTCCTCACTTGAAATCAACAATGAAGGGACACAGATTTCTGGATGTTCGGGATACTGAAATGGCTGTGATGAGGGAACTTCAAGCAGTACCGAAAGAGATTTTTTCACATGCCATGCAACAGTTGTACGAATGATGTCAAAAGTGTATTGTGGCTTAATTTGAAGGACAGTAAAGTATCATCTCTGAAATACTTGTCCCCTTTTGTTTTTCTGAGTTATTCACCGAACTTTCCAGTCTCACCTTGTAAGGTTGTTTTTTTTTTCTTTTTTTTTTAAGAACAAACATGTTCATTTGACTAATTAACAGTAAGAAAGGGTTTGTTTTATTCAGTTTTATATTGAAAAGGAAATAATAAATACATTTTCAGATAATTGATGCTAAATTAAAATACATGTATGTTTGCAAAACAAGAGCAGCAGATGCAAACTACTGGAAACATCATAGTGCTACTTGTGGCATTTTGACATTGCTCCCTGTGACAAACTCAATCAGTGCTCTGGATCTGCATCTCTTGCTTTATAGATAAGTTGTAAAATATTTTCAATTTAAAGTTTTGTATCATTTTAATTATCCCATTGTTTGTTTTTGAAATAAAATACTGCAAAGTGAAATCGATCAGAGTTCCTGGAATTCCCTAGCAGATTGAGAATGAGATATAAGATAGCGTGCTTAGCATTCTGTTTACAGTTCCGACAGGTCTGGACAGGATGTACAAGCTGCAGTGATACATACAGTATTTGAAGATGTACATTTCTGATTTACACCATATATATCCTCACCTTAAGAAATCCGCATATGGAAAGGCCCATCTTGGTCACAAAAGAGAATTATCTCCACGTCATTTTTATTTAGCGCAATCACTCAATGTTTAATGAGAAACAAATTTCCTATTGGTTCCAGATTTATGCTTATTTTGTATATTAATTTTGTAACACTATTTAAAGTAAACATATTTTTACAACTGAATATCTATTTATTTTTGAATATCATTTGTATATACTGTAATCTTCTTAATGAGAAGTATTGAAGGAATCGATACAACCTTCTTATATTCACATTTTTATGTGTATCCGTTTTCCTATATATCTGTTTGTAAACAAAAAAAAAATAAAGATTACAATTTGAATAAATTACCTAAACAAAATTGACATATTACATTTTTTTTTTTTTTTATAAAGGTTTGGATTTATCAAATATTTTATGGGATCGCAAGTACAGTTATACAGGACTTCAAGGTTGTATTCAGAATATAACACTCAAAGTTAATAGCAAAGAGCTGACACATTTAAATATCACTGGTTCTAAAGAAGTACAAATAGGTTGCAAGAACAAATGCCACACAAATAATTACTGTTTATATGGTAGCCGCTGCATTAACCATTATTCAAAAACAGAATGTGATTGTTTTCAAAGTAATCATGAAGGCGTGTATTGTAGCAGAGATGGTGAGTCTTGTCAATTATTTTAATTCTAGGTTTTATTTAATTCTGTATATTTGTTCTAATGTTTTATATCAAAATAAAGTACGTATACTATATTGCTAAAAATGACCGGACACTTTCGATTTTAGATGTTTTGTCGAATATCTAGAAAAATACTTGACGAACTATCCTGAAATTTCAGGGATGTAAAGAGCATGTTAACCCCATCTATTTCAGCAAAGGTTTTGTCCTGAAGGCAAATAGGGGACTAGCAACAAAGTGAACCAAAAAAATAATGTTTGGGAATACTAATGCTTTTTATTTAGTAAAAAAAACTCTTATTTCATCAAATATTTAATATTTTTATATTCTGATAGCAGCGTGTCGTCTCTACTGAAGTTTGTCAAATTTTCTAAAAATGGGTTGAAAACCCTGCATGCTATAAGCAAAAAACTGACGAAAACATTTCGATTTTTTTAAAGAAACCTTTATATCTCCATGAATATACGTGCTATTCTCATACAAATGAACACAGATAAGTAAAAGAAATCTCATAATCATATGCTGCAGCTACAACGCATTTCAAGAATAATTTTTTACAGCGTGATCCCAAACATTACTTTTTTGGTTCACTTTGTTACTGGCCCTCTATTTGCGTTTAGGACAAAACCTTCGCTGAAATACGTGAGGTGTAACATGCTCTTTACACCTCTGAAATTTCAGGATAGCTCGTCAAGCATTTTTCTAGATATTCGACAAAACATCTAGATCTAAAATCGAAAGTGTCTGGTCATTTTTGGTAATATAGCGTATATTCAGATCAACAACAGTATTGAGAGCTTATACATGTAGAACAGTGACATCATCAGAGGTGGCGCAAAGGGGTAAGCAGAGTAAGTGTCGCATGGGGGCACATTGTAGGATGGGGCGACAATGTAAAGTTGAAAGGGGCGCTGAAGAAGCAAGCACCGCCTCTAGACATCATAGCAGTGTTGTTGTTTTTTTGTTAAGTTAAAATTATGATTGTTATTTTAAGATATGGTAGGTTTTTCATTCATTGTTGGTAAAATGTAGTGTCATCTTTGTAATTTAAAAATATATGCCTTCCCCGTGTCAGTAAATATACGTGCACCTCGTGCAATGCAGTAAAAAAAGAAAACGAAAACAAAAATTGCTTCACAAGAACTAAAAACATTTTTCTATGCGAAATGCTGCACTTAAGCTATACTATACAAAAAATTTATACAAAAGAAAAAGAAAAAAAAAGAGGCAACTCGCTCAATATCTAGAAACATCTTCCCCCCACCCTAATATTGGAGGAAATAAATTTAAGTGTGCCCATGATTTGTCAGTTATCTAGCTGGAGATGCAAATTTTTCCAAATTTTATTCTTGATAACTTTACATATACAAATGAATGATAGTTTAAAACCTTCTGCAGCAACTAAAGTGCATCTAAAATTGAAAGAAATGACGAGAGAGAGATTGTGAGAGCAGCTACGCAACAAGATCATCCAGAAACGACAAAATGGAACCTCCATGCGGCAGATTGGTCGAGAACTTCGATTAAACGAATCTACTGTCAGAGAATTCCTCAAACACTACCGTGAAACTGGATTCATCAAACCTGGATCCAGCAGTGGCAGACCGCGATCAACCACTGACAGAGAAGCTCGCAGGTTGCACTGTCTTGTCGTTCAACACCAACCTGGAACGTTTGTAGAAAGCGCAAAACTATGGAGTGAATGCATTCGCCGAGATGCTTCTCGACGAACAGCTAGCAACAGGCTATATGAAATGGGTTACAACTCTTACAAGAGCAAGCAAAAACCCATGCTGACACCAGTGCAGCGAAAGCGGCGGTTTGCTTGGGGAGACCATCTACACTGGACAGAAGAGCAATGGGAGAGGGTGATTTGGTCTGACGAATCGCCTTTTCTAGTTCTGTATGGAAATATCGGACGGAGAGTATCACATGTAAATAATTGGTATGATGAGAGTTACGCAGTGGAAAATGAGTCACATGTAATAGACACGGAATAAGATACGAAAAGTAATAAATGTTTATTAAGTCACAATAATAGGGTAAATAAGTATAAATAAAATAGCAACTGCAAACTGGTAAAAACCAGGATTAAATAGAAAAATGTCACCATTAAATAGATAAAGTAAATAACCAGAATAAATGTCAATTACAATAAGCCACACCTAAATCTCTAAGGCTCAAATCAATGTTTAGCTTATTCAAACTTCAAAAATTATAGGCTATTAAAAATAAATACTAGAATACTTAAGCCTAAACCAAGCATATACCTTAAATGTATAAAATAACAAAAAGTAGATTGGAATCTATTCCAAAAATAAACGTACGAGAATTAACTTAAATTCTTTCACATAACCTCGACGTAAATATAACAAAGTTACATAAGCCTACGGCAACACTTGACAATTAGCAAATAATTCTAAAATGCTATTTGCAATGCTTAAACAAATAACTAAATAATATTCTTAGCAAAACCGCCTCGGTGAGGCTCACAACGTATACAATTGAATTCGTTTGTATTCAATGAATAGGAAGACATAATTAACGAACAACAACATATCATACACAAATATGCTAATGTAATAAAAAGTCATAAATTTTGAATTCGACTTCAAAATTAAAGTTCCAGTCCGAGTAAGTTCAAAATGCACAAAGTTACAATGACACTAATCTGATTTTTGTCTAAGAAAATAAAATGTCATTAACGTGACACGTGTACACGAGAAAAAGTTTCGTTATGCAATAATATCAAGTCCGAAATAAATCACGACAAAAAGGTATCAAAGTCACAGTTCATGGCTCTAAAATAATAGAGATGGAAAAACAAAACAGGTTAATGCTTACGCTTTTACATCACATACTTTAACTAGAATACACATGAATAACCATTGTGAAACATTTAACTACACAGACGTCAATAAAGGAATAAATTGACTTCTTAACACAGAATTTACTCAACGGGATTGTAGGCGTTAAAAGAAATGGAACAGCTGCATGAGGCAAGGCAATATTTAAGCTGTACTAATTTTTAACACTGTAAAGCCTAGTTGGTCGTCTAAATAGGCCCGAAGGCTGAACGGCCATAACCCGTTGACGACGGCACGACACTGAAATTCACGGCGTGCGAGCTCCGCAAACGCCGCACGAATTATGCTCCCATTCACACCCACAAAGAAAGATGCACTTACTAGGCTATGACAGCGGGACACTATCGTAGTCGGGAATGCATTGGTAGGCCCCTCGGTGTGAGACTGCGATGAAGAGACGTTTCGTTGGCTTTGTTCGAATCCGAGTTCCGAAACCTCCGCCTGTTTGGCTTCGCTGCCCGGCGTCGTCTTCTCCAACGGCGTAGTTAGGTCGCTGACGGCAGTCTTCGACGCGGCGAGACGAGTTACATTCCCGCTATCCAGTCTTAGGATATTGCAGCAACTCCTCTCGCCAATCGGCGTCCTCACTAGGAGCTCTTTTTCAGCACACCTTCTCCAGTTGGAAACTCGGCAGTTCTTTTTTGATTTCTCCGTTTTTCGTTCGAATGCCGCGCTCCAATCTCTCCTCGCTCGATCATTGGCCCCTGCGTGTTGACGACGATGATCATCTTGGTGACGTCGCCGTCTTCTCCTCCCGGAGCGATAGAAGATCCGAGAGCGAAAATAAGACATTGCGTCACTGGAATTCTCGATGGAATTCGAATTCCGTGACAGAGAGTAATCCATAAGCCAAATGAAGGACTTGCCCTAAACTGTGTGAAGCAAGAAGTCAAGTTCCCAGCCGTTGTGCAAGTGTGGGGTTGTTTTGGTTATGCTGGCGTTGATGATTTGGTTCCATACGACGGAATGGTCAATGCACAACGCTACCAGGACATTTTGCAACAGTATTTCTTCCTATTTGAAGGGGTGCACTGCCCAGCTGATTTTAATCTCTGCCCAGCTAGATACACATAAAACTGCAGAACAGTGCATAATTTTTTATTTTTTTTAAAGTTTTGTCTGCCCTGCTATTTTATCTTTCCACCCATCTGATAAAATTTTCTGGGGAGAACACTATTACTAGATTAATCCATATGAACTGACATTCACACCTTAAAAAAAGCTACTGTTAATGTTTGGTGGATTTGTCAGAATGTGTAATCAAATCCACCCAGATGACCTGAATGCATTCATCCACGTGGCCAGAACTTGGGAAAGGATCATGTATGTGTGTCCCAAAGTATATTCTCAACAAATATTTTCAACTGTCATGCCTGCTTCCACTTACAATAATGTGACAAATATTCTCAATTTAATTATTAAAGCATAAGAAGTTTTGAAAATTTTACTTAACTCTTTCACTTTGTAATTAAATTTCATGGTCATTCCTGATATAATGAAATTACGGTATTCACTTCTTGCAGCATAATGAGAAGTTGTTTAAAGGCTGTGGGATGAATCCACTTTCTGCAGGTAGAAGTAATGAAATTTTTAGTGGATATATCTGGTTTATGCAGCAAAGGGGTTAAAGAATAATCATATAAAAAAGCAAACTACCTTGGTGGAACAAATATAAAAATGTTCAGTCTCTCTAATAATAAAGCATCTAAAACACACACACAGGCAGATTATTTCACTGCACTGTAAGATTCCATGGATCATAGCACTGTAACTAGATGGTTCAAGAAATTTTGCTCAGGTGATAGTAACCTTGATGCTCAGCCTTCATCTGAGAGGCCAAGAACCATGGAATCTGTCCTGGATATATCACAGGCTAGGTCAACAGGAGTTGCCACTGTGTCCCTCATAAAAGGCGCATTCTCCATCGCGCACGAAACGTGATCAGTGCGAATCGTGCAGTGCACAATTTATGGAGTTTAGGCAGCCCCAAGAAGAACAGAGCGTTTATGATAAACCCGCAATTTTTGCAAATGGCGAACCGTGATAGAAAAGTTTCAATGCCATGTCAATCTTAATACCATGCAAACGGTTGTAAATAAGCATATTGTAAATGCTGAAGACGCAGTGACGATGATTTGCTTGAAAGTGTTAGGGAGGAAATCGAATAACCTGAATAAACTTCTTTGCAGTTTCTCCATCTACATTCACTGTTTCAATTTTGATAATTGTGTTTCGCTTTCCTCATTGCTCCTCCGCCATCTTCAATAAAGTGAGCAACCCTGGCCTCTGGCTAGTGTGTTTCGTGCGTGCACGAAACGCACCAAACGCACGATAACTAAACTCACTGGCAATGAAGAACAGGGTGCACGAAATGCACAGAGCGATGCTGAACAGCCAGTGCGCCCACAGTGTGCATATTGTGCAGATCGTGCGCGATGGAGAATGCGCCTAAAATGATGCAAGCTCAACCAAACTTCTAGAAAACCCATGTGATGCTCATTTCATCAAGAGAATTGTTACATGCAATGAAAAGTAGGTATATTTCTACAGGGTGATTCAAAAGTTACTGTGCAGTGGCTGATCGGAGTTGGCATCCACTCACAATAGATGCTGGAAATGCCCGCCACCAGCCTCACGACATCGGTTAGCACGCAGTTGCATGTTGTGAAACACTCTGCTGGTGAGATTTGTTGAACTTGAAATAAAACTATGTAAATAAGAAAACTGAATTGTAAATTCTTATATATTAAACTAATGTAAAAAGAGAATTTAAACGAATAAAATTGAAGAAACAAAAGGTTAAATGAGAAGTTAAAATGTAAACTTTCAGTATTAAAATATGGCTTGTAATATATCCAACAACTTGGAATGACATATCATGGATGAATGCTGTATAATGTAAAATTAACGACAGTTGAAATTAGTTCAAAGGCACATGGTTTAGTGGAAACATTATGATTCATTGGAAACTTTCTCAATATGACTGGTGAGATTTGCTGAACTTCAGTAGTGATTTCCTCCTTAAACTCAGGCAAAGTGTGTTGATTGTTTGCATACACTTTACCTTTCAAGGCACCCCAAAGGAAGAAATGGAAAGGTGTGAGGTCCGGCGAACGTGCAGGCCAGATCCCACACGCGATGATTCGATTGTCAGCACAATTTTGCTACTACTGCCCTCTGTACACGTTTCCATGCACTATTGCACAGTAACTTTTGAATCACCTTGTTTAACACAAAAAGTAGTAGTTGAGCCTGGGCTAATTTCCTGAACCTGTTGCTTTGAGCACCAGGTGATGTTTTGCGTGAAATTTGAGGGGATAGTAGTTGTTCTAGAGTCAAACGATTAACACTAAACTGCACTTTGAACAACTGGAGTGAATGTATACCATTTTGAAGCAGAAATACCCAGCACTGCTAAACAGAGGCCCGCTGCTTGAACAACCCAAGGAAAATACCATAAACATGAGGGAATCAAACCTTTGCTACTGAGCATATAGTCTGGATTTTGTACCATTGAATTATTTTTTGTTCTGGTCATTGGCCCACTTCCTTCATGGATGGTACTTCAACAACCATAAAGAGGTAGAAGCCAAGATGAAGAGTTCTTCATCTTGAAGGACAAGTACTGATACCACTGCAGGATCAAAGAACTGGCAGAAAGATGGCTTAAGACTATGCAATATGATGGCCTGAATTAAGAAATACATGTAAAGTGATAGAAAATATTGCAACTTCTGACTATCCTCTGTAGTTTTGTTTGTATCTTTTTAAATTTATGTTATGCATGTATTGTTAATTAAATAGAGAGGAAGAGAGGCCATAAATTGACACAGTACTAATAAAACAGTAGGTCTGGTAATCATATTCTTAAGCAATATAACATTAAATGCCCTACATTTCAGTTGTTCACTCTACATAAGAAATAATGGAAGATGTTTACTTTATAGCAAATAATTTGTTTACTTGAAGATGTACAATTTGCTTTACAGACCTTACAACTCTCACACTGCGAGGATATTCATATGTTACATACAAAATATATGACTGGGATGATAAAGTCTATTCTGATTCAAACCGAATTAGTATCACCTTTCGAGTAAGTACTCAAACGCCACTATTTATGTGATTCTTACGTTTTCCAACTCCATGTTTAGTGATACCACATAAATTTTTATTGCTTTACCTGAATAGTATATATGAAATCTAATAATGGCTAATCAATAAAGTTCCCCCATTCCTTAGAAGTCAGTTGAAATAAACTGCTACAAATTAGTACACAACACATGAAGTAATATGGATAAGTCAGCATCTTGATTTAGTTTTTCAAATGATGACAAATTGTATGACCATAATAGAGGAAAAGTAAATAAGTCCATTGTTAATGAGGATAATGAAAATGCAGCAAAATGTTTACATTTTTTAAATGTCATTGTATTTTCAACAATAGCTGCTTCACACTTTTCCTAACTTCTGAAATTTACAGCATTTGATAATGATGTATAAACAGATGCTATATACACGTAATTACCACTAGAAAACAATGAATATGCTTCTGAAATGAAAAGATCCAATTTTTCATGGTTTTAATGTGCTAAATTCAACCATGAAAGTGTTCAGTTGGACCTTGCTTTAAAGATACTCAATGTGATCTGTTATAAAGCTTATATTAAGTAAATAAATGTACTACTAACAGATTTGTGAATACAGAATCTAACCCACTTCCTCTTTGAAATGCTGTGCCTTTGAACACTGGGAAGCTTTCACCCCCTTTAGACTTAAATACTTTGAAATATGCAAATCTGATGCACCATACTGCATCAGCCCATCATGTTATTTAGTACCTATGGCTTTACTTTCAGTTGTGACATCATGGCTTTATGATCACGAATGTTGCATGATGCAATTGGGAGGTATATAAAGCAAGGTGTTATGAAACAATTCATTTCAATCACTTCATGTTTATTCCTGCAACAGAAGTACCATACAAGAGACCGCTCCAGTGAAAATCCATCAGTAGTAGTGCCTCGAGTATGTTAATAATGTAAATACTTTATTGACTCGAATCTAAGCCAACCCTTAAATTTTCATGGCGTTTTGGAGGAAAAAAATTTTTTTATGTAAAAACAAGTTTAGTTATTAAAAAAAATTAATAAAGCAACTCCACAAATAATTCAATAAAACATTTTGTTTTGGAAAAAAAAATGAATGGTGAATATTATTTATACAAAAATTATAGTATTGTAAATATTTACCAAAAGTATAAAACACAAATATTAAAAAAAAATTCAGTTTAATTATTCACTCCAAAGTTGAGTAAAATTTCATTTGATTCTTCTTTTTTTTATTTTTTAAATTCAGATTCCTCTGATTCCTTTCTGAATATTAATAGTTTGTCCATCTTCGGTCGCGTTCGTGATCTGGATTTATTACTGTATCATCTCTACATAATAAATAAATGGTTTTCCATAGTTTGAGAATTTATATTAAATTCACGCAGAAAAGTTATGAAAGCTGGTGTCAGTGAACGTTAGCGACGGCCGCCCGTCGCCAATGTTTGCCACACCGGCTTTCGTGACATTATTTTTTTTTCCATTGTGATTTTCTTAATAAATAAACTGTATTTGGTCTTAATCATGCGCCATATCGTTTTTATAATTATCTAAAATAAAGGCAAATGTAACAAGAAGAGAAAGCAACACCGCAACAGGGATGATGAAGGGAGGGGGGCGGAGTTAACAGTTTCTCCCGGAAAGTTAGGGAACAACTCTCAAAATTTATCGATTAAATTAACCTCTTCCACGCTTTTATTCCGTTTAGAAAAGATTTAGGATATCCTGCAAGATTATTTCAATCATTAGGATTTCAACAATTTCTAATCATTTACCGATAATCTCGTTTTTTGCACGTCCTTAATACAACGTAGTCCCAAAAGTGTATTCATGCGCATCTCTCACAGTAATAAAATATCGCGTCCCTTAAGTGAAAAATGATTTAGGAAACGTGCATGAAACCTAAAGTAAAAATTAGCTTTAAAAATTAACTTTAGTCAAATTCTTCATGTATACTTAGGCCTATGCATACTGCGATTTATCCGTACTCAAAAAAAAAAAGTTCGCGAGAAAAGTTCTGTCCGAACGTCTTTCCCGAAAGTTACATTTTGCTATTTTAAATTAACATAATTTGATTGATTATCATTTTGAAATTATATGTAATTGATTTTACAACGGCAGATTGAATAGGAGGTAGCTGGATGAGACGTTTTTTAACGGCGTCGGGGTTGGTAGGGGGGGGGGGGTTGAGTCGGTCTCGAATCTAAGCCGAGGCTTGGTTTTCGACTTCACTTTTTGGGATAAAAAGGTCGGCTTATATTCGAGCCAATACGGTAACTTATCTACATTTGTCCCACATTTTCTACATTTAAGTAATGATGTTTGCAAGCCAGATAAAGACCATCACTTTGATAGTAAGAAAGGCATATCAGTTTTACTTTGGATGGAAGAACTGTGACCAAGTCAAGGCTGCCATATGTATGCAGCAAATCTTTTGTAGTGGCTGAATAGCAAAAGCCTGGTGATGCCGTTTGTTGTTCCATCATTTGGAAGAAGACTAGCTGACTGCCATTTCTACATGGTGCCTCTTGTTTTTTGAGATATCATGAGGAAAAGTAGTGAACAAACGTTTACCCAAACATATCTGCTCTCCACAACCAGCTCACATGGCAAAGACTTTCTGTTTACGATTGCCCATCAATTCATATGACAAGGACTAAGATGAATTGACCTTAGGTTCTCCTCACGTGTTGTTATCTAATGACCCAGACAGCTGTTGCAGCATGTCTTCTCTGCCACATATCCACACTATATTGAAACATTTTAATGGTGGTTTAATATTCACATGATCATTAGATCAGTTTCAATGACATTTTAATCAGTTAAGCTCAGGAAGAGTCTCTATCAAATAACAAAAACAGAATTTGAAAAAGTTAAAACATAAACAAACTGTTGCATATACAGAAAGACAAAGACACACTGAGTGAAATGAATATATCCTTTTCAGTGCATAAAATGTTGGGGATTGCCGATTTAGAATACAGTAGTACCAGAATTAAAAAGACTTAAGCAAGATATCCAAATGGAAGATTCAACATAGGAGGTGGAAAAAGAAAAGTATACCTGCAAAGTAATAATAAGAATCCATGACATTCATTACTGTCAGATAATAACTTTTATTGAAGAATGTTTCAGATTCTCTTCATAGGTGCCTGAATTATACTTTAAATTATTAATAGCACCAAACAAAAAAAATTATTTTGAAATAAGTAAATTCTTGCATGTGCTAATTGCAAAAATAAGTCAGAGCCTTAATAAAGCAATCCATTATTTATCTAAATATGACTAATGTATTTCAGCAGGTAGCATCTACACGAAAAGAAAACAACTGTATAATAGATTGGTTCCACTATTCCACCGTCACAAGATGAAGTGACTAAATAAGAAATAGTAGTGTTTAGGTTAAGTTGCTAATAGAAGCCTAGCTTATGAAATGCATGCCCAGGTGTTTTCTATTTGCTTGGAGATTTTTCTGGCTTTCATTGTCTCCACATTTCTCACCTTCATTTACATTCTAGTGTATACTGTTTTTTAAGACATGTAAAAAATGCCAATGTTTTTGTAACTTATATTAACTCTCACTCACTTTGCATAAAAATATTTGCTAATTACCTGTTATTACTGATTTCAGACGATGTTTGATAATTCTCTTCTTTTTTATGCTTTGGGAAAATATCCAATAAAAAATTATATAGCGGTTTGTATAATTAATAAAAGAATAAATTTTACTATCAATTTTGGTGATGGAGAGATACATACTGAACTGGGAAAGGATGTAACACATGAATGGTAATATATAAGAAAAAAATCGATTCAAACTTCATTAACAACAATATATGACTCTGAAAATATACCATTTAAAAAAATTTACCGTAAGGATGCACAATCTAATTCGTATTTATGATATAATTCATTAGGTGGCGAACTTTTACAATGCAACAGAAAGGAAAAACTATCCACCTTCAGTTAGGAAGTGAAAGCCAATTACTGAAGATTACAGGAAAAAATTATTATTTACATCTTGATCCTTTGTTTTATGTTGGTGGTGTACCAGAGCAGCATATACAAAAAGGTTGATAATGGATTCTGGCTTTTATTACTATTATTCTCATTATGGCTTGATTTAATTTTCTTTAATTATTTAGATTTTGTTATATACCTCAGGACCTCCATGTATTATAGCCAAGAATGGACCTACCTTCATCCGTTCTTGTTGAAGCCAATCATTCCATTAAAAAAAAAAAATTCAAAATAGAGAAACTTAGATTTATATAGACATAAATAGAAATAGAAAAAATTCACTCATTCATTTAAATCTAATAAAAGCAGGAAATAAAGGGGAAAATATATATTATTTAAAAAAATGTATTAAACAAATTACATATTTGTTTTAAAAGAATTCCTAATACCTTGCTGAACATAGCATTTTGATATTGCTTCATAAAAAATGTTTATACAGTGCTCCCTCTATATAACGGGACTCTACATAACGTCAAATTTATAACTTCGTTATATGGAAAGAAAAATAACTCCGTAAACACTATTCCACATAATAAATTTTAAAATTTTTAAATTTATTATGTGGAATAGTGTTTTCGGAGTTATTTTTCTTTCTATAGTTGTGTCCACAGTTTTTGGCTTGATTCCATTGTATCGTTATATGGACTTGCAATTATAAATTTGGCGTTATGTAGAGTCCCGCTATATAGAGGGAGCAATGTACTTATTAAGTCATGAAATATGAGTACTAACCTAACTATTCTGCTAAGACAGTACTGTTCAAGGAGGTTTTGGCTCTGTGATCATTGGGGGAGCCTTTTCATTGGTTTCTTAGTGTATCTGAAGAAGTCATTAAATGCTTTGCTCCATGAATGTCTGGCTGATCATTTATGGATGTGCTGGAGCAGCAAATTCTTCAATAGAGCCATTTGTTATATTTGTTCTGGGACCAGATTTTACTATATGCATGTATGCATACAATACACCTTCCTATCAGATTGTTACTAGCCAGGCATGGCTTGAGAAACACTTTTCTGAGTTCAGGACCATACAGTGGCCACAAGATCCCCTGATTTAATTTAAATTCTAATGAAAATCTGTGGGATGCCATTGAGGAAACAAAATTGGGACCAGCATCTAAGGGGAGTTGTGTACAACAGTTCAATAAGCCTGACTAGTACTTCCTCCTATGGAGTTGATGCCACAGCATGTACAAATTCATGCAAGAGGATAACAGACATGCTATGAGGGGTTATCTCTAATGTTTTATCCACTTTGTGTATTTCAAGCCACCAATTTCACAGTAACTTTTAATCCCCTTCTTAAATAAAATTTAACAACATCATATTTTGGAAAATTACTGTGTTCATAAACTAAACAATAAAATGAACACTCAGAAAGGATTGGCTTTGGGAGTGAGCACCCTCTGGACACATTCAGTTTATGAACATGGTCCATGTGAGCACAAGTCTAAAGCAAACAAATATCAGACTGCTTGATTGTCATCCTCTTTTCATATGGTATGAAAATTCAGAACAAAATTTTAGAAAGTCTTCAAATTTGCACCAAAAATCTATAAATATATGCCATGAATCCAGAAGTTTTAGTTAGGATATACAGAGTGGGCCAGAAAAAAGGATTCATGAAAATTTTCTAAGTTCGATGGGTATGGTCCAATGGGGGTGAGAGGTTCCGTTGAACTAAATGCTATCATTAATTGTCAATCCTTTGTTGCAACAATGTAATTTTGTTCTTTCGTGAAATTATGGTTGAGAGAGTTTTTTTCAATAAACCATCATCTCCTATTTTTGAATGGACACGTCTCATGTTACATTTCCTTTCACTGATGACTGACCCCCATTGGACCATACCCATTGAACTTAGAAAATTTTCATGAATCCTTTTTTCGTATATCTATAAGAATTTTTTTGAATAGTGTTGTCCAAAAAGATGTTACCACTTACATGGGATTTTGTTTTATTTTAATAACATAATAACACACTCTATGTACACTGCCGGCCAGGTGGCCGAGAGGGCTAGGGCGCAGGCTTTCTAGTACTCGAGTCCCCTGGTCGTGGGTTCGAATCCCGCCGTGGGCATGGATGTTTGTGTTTGTGTTTGTGTTTGTCTCGGGCTGCGTACTGTTATAACTTGTGTAAAAGGCGTAAAATGACCTTAGTTGTCGACGCCAAAATTTCTAATCAACCAACCTATGTATACTGAGGGTGACCCAAACACTAGCATCCAAGCTGCTACCTTCCTTCTCTCTTCCAAAGTAAATCGGGTGGCCGTATTTAGCTTGCAACAATAGAAAATTAAAAATGATATAGTACCATACGAGTGGTAACATGTTTTTGGACAACCCTGTATAATGAACTAAGAATATACATTTTCATAGTGTGAGACAATTTGTGTATATTTTATTTAATGTATTCATTAAATTTATGTCTTGTTTTAGTGGAATTAAAAACTAAAAATTTTTATGTTGGATCTATAAAAGAAGTTTATTTCAACTCTATATCCATTTTGGAACGACTGAAACATTCTGATCCAGGAGTATCTTATCAAGGGTATCTTTATTTAATTTCCATCTTTGTTAGATAATAAAATGATCAGATAATTGCATGTTTATATAAATGTCTTTTTTTTTAGCGTTTTTGAACCAGAGTATAATTATAAAAAAGTTGACATGATGCCATTGACGTTTCCTTTTAAGAAATCACTCATCTTCTTGCATCACCCAGAGAAAAACACTTTAAAATTACAAATGGATTTTAAGACCACTCAAAGAGATGCTATCTTAGCAAAAGCTGAAATCTCCATTGAAAACAAAATTGGATATTGGGAGGTAGTGTTTTTGCGACTAATCTTTTAAATATTAATGTAGTCTTTATCTCAATATTGAAGGCATGGTTTTGAAACATATTGAAATTAAGTTTTTCATCCATCCCTGATCTCTGTTTATTTCTTGATTCGGAGTTATTAGGCATTTGAGGCAGTTGTCTTGTCCTTCATTCTATTTTACTCTACTCCCAAGAAAATTTTTCAGGTGTCCTTATTTACAATTACTTATATCCAAAGAAAGCCTTGACTGAAATGAGCATGTCACAGAATGCAAATTTTAAAATTTTTTTAAAAAAATTAGCTGTATAATTTTTAAATTTATCATATGTTTATAGAAGTATTCTTACTTACTTACTTACTTTTCAAACCCGCTTATCCGTTAGGGTCGCGGGGGCAGCAGCCCTATGGAGGATCTCCAGCAATCGCGATCTTCCGCCATCAGGCGCATGTCCTCCCTGGTAATACCCAAGCGACTCGAACCCAGATTCTTCATGTAGTCCAGCCACCTGGTTCTAGGCCTACCCCTTGGTCTCTTACCCACCGGCTTGGAAAACAACAACTGCCTAGGAAGACCAGTTTGCGGCATCCGTATCACGTGGCCATACCAGTGCAACTGAGATCTCTCAATACTGAGAAGTAGCGGCTCAACACATAATATGCTCGGTTCACATTGAGCCGGCAAGGCGGCAAGGCGGCAAGGCGGCAAGGCGGCAAAGCGGCAACCGTTGACGCATGCGCACTACGTCCAAGGCCAACTAGAAATAGATCAAGTCAAGTGCCGCGGCCGGCAAATAAGCCAGGCGGCAAAGTTGAAATTTGTTCAACTTTTGCCGGTTGCCGCTTTTGCCGGTTGCAGGCTCATCCAATCACGTTCAACTACTGGAGCACATGATCAAACGAATGATGGCGGATCACAATTTTATAGTGAAATAGAATAAAGAGAATGCATTTTATTTTGTAAATGTGAAATTATAAATTGCTATTGTCCTTTAGCTTTTTACATCGTTAAACAGATACGTTTGGTTAAATTTTAATTAGATAATTCAGTTGGAAATTAGCAAGTTTTAGAACAGAAACGTGATCACGAATTTGGTTTTTCGATCGCTTCGATTGAAAATATTGCCGATCGATGTTGGCGACAATCAAATTTAAAAATAATCTTGAAGACTTTTTATAAATACGAGAAAATATGCACACTGAACAAATATAAATAAAACTAGAGTTTATTTGTATATTCTGTTTTGTTGTTTTAATTATGCGTTCTCAGCGACATATAACACAGTTGAACTTCTTTATAATGAACTCTGATATAAAAAAAAAAATAAACGAAACAATTCGGAATTCTCAACTGTGCCAATTGGCCTTTCAACAGTAAAATAACAAATTCCGAATTGTTTCAGATATAGCAAATTTCGGATACTACAAATTTCTGTGAACCATGAACTTCGTCCAGTTTTACTGCAATAACTTAAGATCGAAACGACGCCGTCATTATATAATTTCGCTTCCCTTGCCGCTTCTCTCGTGCCGGTCCAGTGGGAACAACTCGCGCGGGCGGCAGAGGAGGCAGGAGGGGGGAGGCAGAAAAGGACTGCTGCTGTGCAGTCTATCTAGTAGGGTAACACCTGCCACACCTCTCAGAAATCTCATTTCGGCCACTTTCACCTGCGATCGCACTCTTTCGGTCATTCCCCATAGCACAGTGGGCGAAAATGACAATCTAGCCGGAAAAAAATATTTTTCGTGTAATTCTCGTTGAGCACAGGATGTGTATTATTAATATGCATATTATATATAGGTAGGTAACACTGTACAGTAGTATGCGTATGTACAGGGTGATGCAAATATCATTTACATACCAATCTCGCAATTCCTTTCTAATATCAAAACTTTCCCCGAAACATGTAACCTGCAATACGTATAA
>JAHWFO010074645.1:0-12301 GCA_023313115.1 Rhysida immarginata | reverse complement strand
AAAACGTCTTAAAATATTGTCTGATGAATATAAAGGGTTCGCAATGTAGAAGGATGATGTATATAAAATTAAAGTCCAGTTGCACTCAAACAGGAACAAATTCCAATATGATCGGCTTTGTCCTGGTCAAATAGATGTAGATGGTCCATGTTGATGACATTGAAGGCAAAGAGTTATATAGTAAGGGTGTCGTCTCCCATACAAGTAGGCTTATAGGAATTTTGTTTTCTTCACAGAACGCTGCGAGCGCTGATATCGCCGCTGTAGCTCGCTGATTGGCTCTTAAATTTCCATGGAAACATGACGCAATCACTAAATGCACGAGAAATGCTTTAATACGTGGAATAAAAGGGTTAAAGCAATTAATCCTTTTGTTAGGGTTAAGCAGGTCAATCCGAGACCATCAACTAGCTGCATTCCTGAAGTCGTCCGGAAAGTTCGGGCTCTCGTAACTGGATGTAACCAACCAACACAACGGGTCATT
The DNA here is from genome assembly GCA_023313115.1 of Rhysida immarginata. Taxonomy (NCBI): domain Eukaryota; kingdom Metazoa; phylum Arthropoda; class Chilopoda; order Scolopendromorpha; family Scolopendridae; genus Rhysida; species Rhysida immarginata. Next base: position 11,817 of record JAHWFO010074645.1, on the reverse strand, counting down.
GCAAAGAAGATAGGAACATCTGTGTACATGGTAAACACAATTATCAACCAGGATTTACAACTGGAGAAGCGACACAAGAGCCACGTTCATCAGTTACTTGCTTACCCTGTGGCAACCCATTACCATAATAATACCTTTCATATTTTCAAAGTGTTTGTACGAGGGGAGATTAGAAAGTAAGTTGCACTTCCACGGTATGGCCATTTATTACACCACCTGTACAAAAGCAACACGGCTATAGCAGCATAAAATGTAGGTTCACTTTTCCACATAGTCCCCAAGGGACCCTAAACATTTATCCGAACGATCAACCAACTTTTCGATTCCGGATGCATAGAAATCTCCTTCAGCGTTTTGTATCGCTGCAGCTGTTCGCACGTTTGGCGGGCCTTGTGAGGTGTTGCGTTATCGTGCAACAAAATCACACCGGCGCTCAATTTCCATATACAGCAGTGATTTCACGATGAATGTCCGTGCAATTCATCCGTTTGGTCCATAGAAATCGGATTGCTGCTCGCACCTCAAATTTGGAGTGGACATCCAGTTGACGCGTCATTGCTTTTAGCCCGCTAGTCACACAAAACACGACGGGAAACCACAGCAACCGTCCTATGCGACGTCTGCGCAGTTAATGTCCCTTTCTCCGCTTTGCCCAAGATTGCGACACACAGCGCGCTCCTGCGGCGAGTTAGTGCAACTTACTTTTTGATCTCCCCTCGTAATTAATGTAACTGCTGCCATTTTAGATTTTTTCGAATAACCTATAAATATCCTGATTCGTACCCTGGTTGGAGGTATTGACATAGACGACAATGCTAGAAGCTCTACACTATTAAATAAATATTCAGTCGCCTTTCATAAATTTGAATATTGAAAATGTTATTGTAAAAAAAGAAACGTCGAAGTTGCTGCGTTTTTATTCAATTTACAGATGTCTGTAAACTGCTCTTGTGAAAGCATTTTAAAATCGTTTTCCCATATTAAAGAATCGTTTTCTTTATTAAGGAATTGTGCGCGGCGTGATTCGAAGAATAAGATTTTTGATTTTTATGTATTACATAAAATCTTGTAAACATTCCAAGGAGGAGCTTTAGCAGTGAAGAAGAGATACTTTATACATTTATTATAAAGAAATTACCTCCCACCCGTGTAGGGTAAGGCAAGTAGCAGATCCTGCAGTCATCTATTTTTAGCCCCTTTGTCTGCAGTTTTTACCTCTCCCCAAGTTTTTTAAATCAAGAAATTGATTTTCTCGAACGTAATGTGTAGGATATGTAAAAAACTTCGTATATTCTTTCCTTTCTCATCATTTCCAAAGGTATGATATATCACATGCCATATGTTGCCATTGTTCTAAGGACCAAGTGATTGCCACCCCCGCAAATCCGGCCCCACAGGAACAATTGGCCCTAAAATTCATAGTAATGTAGATCTTGCCTAGAGGAATCTGGATACTGAATTTCACGCCTTTCCGTACCTAAATAGCACTTAGATATGTTGCCCTCTCTGAATCCCACCCCCCGTAATTCCGATGGAAGCTAAATTCCGAATTTCAATCATCTACCTCAAAAATGTAGAAATTATAAAAACTGACATTATAAAACCAATAAGTAGCTCCATTCTTCCGCTATTTAATAATAAGCTTATAGATTATGGTTGGTTGGTTTATTAGAAATTTTGGCGTCGACTACTAAGATTATTTTGCGCCTTTTACACAAGTTATATCTGTAAGCAGCCCGGGACAAACACAAACATCCATACCCACGACCAGGCGGACACGAGTACTAGAAAGCCTACGCCCTAGCCCTCTCGGCCACCTGGCCGGCCTATAGATTATGAGCACTTGAGAAATAGTGCGTCGACAAAGCGATTTCACGTGCGCTCACCGATGTCAGTAATCCTTAAAAGATGAACAGAAAGTAACAATGTATCCCTTCTTGACAAATCGATTGTTACATGACATGCCAGTATCTTTGTATTCTTTACACTCACTGCTTTAGCACGTGAATTCGACATGAAAGGGTCCACGAAAAGTTCTGAAAAGTTGATACGGCCGAGCTAAGACCTTGATGGTCATATTTCTTAAAACAGAAATTTTAAAAGTTAATTCGTTTTCAAGTTATCGTGCAAACGGCGGCCGGCCGAATAAACTTACAGACCAAGGGCGCATTCTTTTAAGTAGCTTTTATGCTAAAGCTCCTAATAAAGATTACTGAAATAGCTTATTGTAACTGGTGACAAAGAAAGGTTGCAACTTTTGAAAACTATCTCAAATGATGCGATAAATTTTTGTAATTTAATTATGAATTTATTAGTTTACAGAGAGGCGAGTTTATACTGGATATATGTTCGTATATGATTGCTTTGAAACTTCCATACATATCTCAACAAGTTTCATCTATTAAGAAGCTTGTAATTTTAATGGAAAAGGCAATTCATGCCTTGTTTTATTTAGGCACGGGATGAAAATATACGCAGTGAGGATGTTTATCGTAAAAGACCTACCTTGTGACTTGATTGTTGGGCAATTTAACATATCAGATTCATGCCCAAATGTATTATGCCCAAAGTTTAATTTGTGAAATGAAATCGACGAAATGACGAAGAACAGCACAAGGGCGGAGGCTATATTATCACGACTGAACGGTTAACGAACACACTGGCCGGACATCTATTCTAATCATAATAAAAATCTTTGTTTAAAATTCCACCATGATACATACTGAATGATGAAGCGTGCAAGCGCAGTCATTCTCGTGTAGATGGGCGTTTGGTAGATGTCATCTGGTCGACAGGAATTTACGCAGTTCGTCCGAGATGAAACGTCCGATACGTATTTCAAAATGTGATACATATCAAGATTGTCATAGATGGAGTAATTTTCGACAACACTTCTGTCAAGTTTGGAAATGGCTCTGACGTGAGTATAAATTGTAGAATGTTGTAGAAGGAATCACCATCTTGTAAAGAATGAGTTTATCTGCTCCAATGATACTTTGTTTATCTGCTCCAATTAAATAAAATTTAACTTAAATTAACAAAATTTTAAAAAATTAACAAAAAGTGCATAAGAGATACTTTGTATCAGTTTAACATCGAATCAATCTTAAAACCGAAATGCTTGTAATTTTTTAAGTATTCAGACTTTCTAGTTTATAGAAGAGTTGCTTAGGATGATTTCTGCACTTTATTTCTTTTGAGAAGAAAATGCCCTTGCAATTATCGAGGTTTACATTTAATCTCCACTTAACGAACCATTTTTCACATTTTTGAACGAGAAATGACGTAGATGGGATTTCGGCGCAAGTCATGATGGACGCGTCATCAGCAAACAAGCATACAGGATGTTTACGAACTTTGTGTACAAACTAATAGGGGTGGTAGATGACCTTACATTAAATACAATATGGCAATAAACTAAGAGTCACAAATGAATCTTTGATACATAAAAAATTCAAGCATCAGCCATATAAGGCTGTCTGAGACTTCCTCATAACATCGTCTCTCTCGTTGACATATTTCTAGAAAATGGAGAAATTAGAAAATTGATAGTGATGATCACAACGTTTTTAATAACCAAATACTACACGTTTCTAAAATTACAAAACGTGTTCAAACTATTGACAATGCTTGCCTAACAACGTCTTGTTATTGAATCTCTGACACGACCAAAAATGCTTTTGCTGCTGCTTTCAACAAACGCTGTGACCGTTACTATCAAGTTTTCTAATTTTTCCGTTCTCTGGAAATACATTAACGAAAAAGACAATAATAGAGAGGTTCAGCAAAGCAAACGTGTGGCATGGCAATGACGTAGAGCGCAGGAATGACGCAAATCTAGGTCGAGGCTTCTGCCTCACGTCGACGTAAGGTAAAAATACGTCTGAACTACTGACGTCATTGCTTCACGTCTCCACGTTAAATCATGGCGAATTCAACGCCTATAGCTGCCGCCACATAAGTTGAACGATCTTTTTGACATGCGCAGTAAGTCATCTCATCAATATGCTTTGTCTGGATTTTACCCATGATGCACTTGTTCTACTATAGTAATGATGGAGATAACGTTGAAACGTGGAAAGTCTATTAAAAGTCATAATATAAAACAAATTGCATTCGAGTCGACTATTCTGCGTCATTTTTTAATTTATTAATTTCATTTATTTATTTAAAAGAAAAAACAAAATAGAAACTAAATATAAATACGAAAACAATGTTTCGAAACGAAAGCGGATGTTTCATGGAATACCTAAGCGATTTACTTCCCGTTAATGTCTATTGGCTGGCGTTAGAAATGACGTCATCCTGTCGTTCAACTTATGTGGCGGCAGCTATAGTCAGGTACGTTCACGTTTGCCATTCCCTATGTTTTTATTTACTAAATAAACAAATACAATGTAAAGTGCTATGTTATTTTGCACACTTTGTTCTTTAAACTTACATCTATGATATGATAATTGAATAATTGTATCAAAAATGTATACTTGTACGAGGCAAGAACCGGATGCGGATATTTCTGTTCTGCGCATGCGTAATAAGAACATATGGTGTCATACGTATGTGATGCCATTTGGACTCGTAAGGGGAAGTAACGTTTTGCTGAAATAGATTTTCAAGAGCAACGCCTGTGTGGAAGTGAACTTGGATGATGTCACTCATTTTCACGTTCACGTTTACGTTAACGCTTTGCTGAACCTCTCTATTTTGAGGAAGCCTCAGTCAGGCATTGTATGTATGATGTTTGACAATTTTTATGTATAAAGCACTCATTTGCGACACCCAGTTTATTGGCAAAGTATATTCAAAATACGGTCCTCTACCACTCCTAAAATTTTGTACACTTGGGTGAAAACCAAATTACAAGAGAAAATTGGGTCTTCAATAATATATTATTTTAATAAAATCCTGGAAATATTCTAAGAAGGAGGTTTAACTGCGACAAAGCGGTCGCTTCCAGGCCTTGTTATCTCGTTGGCCTCGGGTGGTGCTCGCAGAAGCCTGCGCACAGAAATTTCATACATAGTTACATCATACGCATACATATTTTAGGTTACAACTGTAAACAATGAAAAAGTCACGTCATTTCTGACTAGAAACGTCACACGCGTTCGCGTCACGTTCGCGTTTACGTGGTGCTGAGCCTCTCTATTATTGGTAGAAATGCGATTAAAAACGACTACTTACGGCGTTTTAACAATGTATGACGTTTCTGTGCTCAGGCCTGGGCACTCAAAAGCCATCTGATCATAGTAGTCTGATCCATTGTTTCCAAAGGTTGGATTTTTGCTCAGACTACTATGGTCAGATGACTCTTGAGTGCCCAGGCAACGCCTCCTATAAAGAAAGCCTCCGTACTGAAACGTCATACATTGTTATATCATCATACTTCGTCCTTTGTTAATCTTATTTCTACCAACAATAAGCCCTATATTTGGTCGACTCAGTACCACCTAAACAAGAAGGCCTGTTCACGAAATTGTTATTTATTGTTACATCTCCTAGAGTAGGCCAAATTTAGGGCTTATTACTGGTAGAAATACGATTAACATGGCCTACTCTAGACGATGTAATAATAAAATAACAATTTCGTGAACTGGCCTTCTTTTTTAGGTGGTGTTGGTCGACTTCGAGGCTAACGAGAAATACAGGCTCCGGCACTGAAAAGTCACCTGATCAAGATAGGTCTAGCAACAATGTAACGTTCCTTCTTTCCATCTTGGATTTTAACAATCAGTGTTTTTTCTATTTGTTGGAAACAATGAAGGTTGGATTGTTGCTAGACCTATCTTGGTCAGCTGACTTTTCAGTGCCGGAGCCTGTCTTTCTCGTTAGCCTCGGGTCGACTTATGATGATGTAACAATGTATGACGTTTCAGTGGCGAGGCTTTCTTTATAGAAGGCGTTGGCCCAGGCCTGTCTTTCTCGTCGGCTGCGGGAAAGACAGGCCCCGGCCAAAATCGACGCGATCTAAACAAGCCGTAGCACTGTTTTTGTGGCATCATGCAAACGGAAGGATTTTGTGACTTCATGCAAAAAAAATAAAAAAATAAAAACAAAATAAGGATATCTAAAATTTAAAATAAAATGATTTATTAAAAAAGTAAATGAACCAGGTTTGACAGTAATGATTTTATTTATCAAAAATACAAAATTTGCATTTCAAAATATCCCATCGTTTTCTTGACGCTTCAACAATAGAAGTGACGTAATGCCATGGCTTTGCGTAGCTAACGAGAAAGACAGGCCCCGGCGCGGAAAAGTCATCTGACCATAGTACAGAGTGCGTAAAGTATTTGAGAACACCTTCGTTTGGCTACTGCTGCACTATAGTAAATTGTATGTCCTTTCCGTTTCCGGAAAGCAAAATGGCGGACCATCAAGTAACACAAGTCATGAAGAGACATGCAGTAATCGTGGCAATAAAGGCAGAGCACAGCGATTTAGAGATATCACGATTTCTAAAGGTCGCAAGATCATTCGTCCACAAAGTGCGGAAGGAGTTGGAGACCAAAGATGGCAATGTTGCACCAGTAGCAAAGCATAAAAAGCATGCCTCGCGTTCTGACATCATCAGAACACCTGAATTTATTCAGCAAGTGCAGCAGGCCATCGATGACAATCCCAGAATATCCATGAGGTCACTTGCCAAAGATCTCCATGTGTCGAAAGGAACAATTAGAAATGTTGTCCATGAAAACACCAGATGTCACTCATATGTTATGCGAAGATGTCAGTTTTATGTCAGACAAAAGACGGGAAAACCGCCTACTCAGATCGAAAAGGCTCTTAAACAGGCTGAAAAATCCGTGTGAAGGAAAAATCCCTAACCTTTGGCCTCCTAACTCCCTTGACCTGAATCCGTTGGACTACTACGTACGGAGCGTTGTGGACAGAGAGGTCAATGAACACCCCCATAACATCAAAGATGAATTGAAAGCTGCCACTGTTCGAGTAATGACAAATATGAACCATGACCATTTAATTCGCGCAAGTCGACGGTTTCGATCTCGCATTGAAGCGGTTATAGAAGCTGAAGGCGGATTCATTGAATAGACATATAACAGGGGTGGGCACGTGACAGCTCGCTAACGGGAATTCTATTAGGCCAAATGCAGTACATTTTGGTGTATATACTTAGTGGAACATGCAGTTTCGATTTCTGCAAAAAAAAAAAAAAAAAAAGTACCAAAAGTCGCCATAGGGGGCGCTTATTTCATGAAAAAATGAATACCTAATTGTCAAATGAAGAAATACCGTACAAACCAACTTTAATAACAACAATAAACAATGTTTTATTTTTAATTACAAATGTGTTTCAATATGACCACCAGTGTGCTGTTCCAATAGCCGTATGCGGTACACGACATTTTCTACGGCAGGTCGCAGCATAACTGCATTAATTAGTCTGATATGTAACGGTATTTGATCCTTTAAGGTTGAGAGATCAGGAACATGTGCTTGATACACAAACAAGGCTTTTCAAATATCCCCATTACCAAAAATCACAAGGGTTGAGATCAGGCAACCTGGGTGGCCATACCATGGGAAATGCACGACTAATTATTCTGTTGTCTGAAAAACGTTCTCACAAGATCTGCTGCACCTGACGTCCGATGTGCGGTGGCGCACCATCCTGCATAAAAAAGGTAGAATCCAGACAACCCTTTTCCTGCAATCGTGGTATCACAAAATTCTCAAGCATATCGGCATACCTGGCAGAATTGACGGAACAAGTCACCGGTCCACGGGGACGGATTTCTTCAAAAAAGTACGGGCCGATGATGAAAGAAGCAGTAAAGCTGCACCATACTGTTAGTTTCGGTAAATGCATAGGAGTTGGCAGACACACTTGTGGATTTGATGCAGCCCAAACACGGCAGTTGTGGGTATTGATATCACCATTCAAATAAAAATGTGCCTCATCACTCCATGGCCATGCATCATCCACTTTCATACGTGCTAAAAATCTAAACGAAAAGTCAGTTCGGGTACGTTCATCTCCAGGAAGCAATTGTTGAACAGGTGTGAGTTTATAGGGATAAAATGTCAATATCTTAGGCAATAATTTCCTCACCGTCGAATATCTGTTTGGCGTGCTATTGCATGTGCACTGCTGGTACCCTGCACAGTAGTCATCTCCTGTTCCACAACAGCAGTTGCAACTTCTTCAACGTGTTGCTGCCTGATTCGTTTGCGTCCCCGGCCTGGTTGCACTCCTAGAGTTCCGGTAGATTTAAATCGTTCAATCATTTTCCGTAAGTTAGTTATGCTCATCGATCCTCTTTCCGGTTTAAAAAAATATTTCCGGTTTTCATTTGACTGACCCTCGTAAGTAGAATAAGGATGGAGCTACTTATTGGTTTTATAATGTCAGTCCGTCCCCTGCATAATTTCTACATTTTTTGAGGTAGAAGGTTGAAATTCGGAATGTAGCTTACTATGGGCATGTCGATCTACACTGTTTAGTTTGGTTTTGATTGGTATACGGGGGTCGGAATTACGGGGGTGGGATTCAGAGAGGGCAACATATCTATGTGCTATTTAGGTATGTAAAGGCGTAAAATCCAGTATCCAGATTCCTCTAGGCAAGATCTACACTACTATGAAGTTTAGGCCCAATTGTTCCAGTGGGTTCGGATTTGCGGGGGTGGCAGTCATTTGGTCCTTAGAACTATGGCAACATATGGCATATGATATATCATACGTTCGGAAATGATGAGAAGGGAAGGAAGATACGAGGCTTTTTTACATTTTTTACATATTACGTTCGAGAAAACTAATTTATTGATTTACAAAAAACTTGGGGAGAGGTAAAAAGTGCAGTTAAAGGGGTAAAAATAGATGATCGCAGGATCTGCCTCTTGCCTTCCCCTACTCGGAGGAAGGGGGGGTTAATTTCTTCTTAATAAACGTATAAATGTATTTCTGCTTCACTGCTAAAGCTCCTCCTTGGAATGTTTACCAGATTTTATTTATTCTTAAAATTTTATGTGTTAGGTTTTATAAAATAATTCTTGAGAGAAAGGTTTCTCTAGTATAATAGACAGTTTCCCAACGTTGCTAGTACATATTGAATGTTATTTAGAATAACATCTCGATAATGCTAGCCAATGAGATTTCCATCGTAAACACTGACCATAACTTCACTGTTGTACATGCCACAGAAAATATTTGTCCACATTTGGTGAGCAATTTGTCTTAACCAGTGAGGATTTTCCAGTAATGGAGGTTATTACAAATTGGTTGACTGGCTGGTTTGTTGTTTATTAGGAGATTTAGCATAAAAGCTACTTATAAGAATGCGCCCTTGGTCTGTACGTTTATCCGTCCGTCCGCCGTTTGCACGATAACTTGAAAACGGATTAACTTTTTCATATTCTGTTTTCAGAAATATGACCATCAAAGTCTTAGCTCGGCCGTATCAACTTTTCAGAATTTTTCGTGGACCCCTTCAAGTCGAATTCACGTGCTAAAACAGTGAGTGTAAAGAATACAAGATAATGGCATGTCATATAACAATCGATTTGTCAAGAAGGAATGTATTGTTACTTTCTGTTCATCTAAATAGGCTTAATATACATAAGGCACTAAATAATAATGTAAGCATTAAATTAATAATTGTAATTGAATGGCAAAAAGGTAGTGGGAGGAGATTCTATTAATACACACAAATCAAATCCCAAGTTTAAGAGCATAAACCGTAGTACTGAAGTGAATCACCAGCACACACATTCACAAAATTATCATTTGTAGGCATAAACTTAATTTCGTATTACTTCACAATTTAATATCGTTAGCTATAGATGAGGCACTGAATACTACACAGCACTTCTTGAGCTTGAAGAAAATACGTATAACTCAATACGCATGGCTTCTTAATACAGAACACCTTGACAGTGTATTAAGTCACTATATTAGAATTTAATTCACAGTCGGGAAAATAGTCAGTCACATGAAAGAGATAGCCATATTTGTAGACGGGGTTTTCTTTTGCACTAATGAGACGTCCAATACTGCAAAGGAATTATAACTTCGATTATGATTTATTGCATGAAAAGGTTTGGAGAAACGGTCGCCTATATTACTCATTACCAAAGTTTGAGGAAATGCTTAATTTTCAATGAAGTGCCGGCTACAGTTAAATGTAAGATTCTAAGTCAGAGGATTTTTAACAATTACGAAACCCATATCATACTGTACAGCACGTAGGATTTCAGTCCGTAAGGCCACAGTCCTTGCAAATGCGATTGATAACGGAGCTCGTAATAGCTAAGCTCGGGAAATGTCAATTTAGCCAATTGGGCGCTTAATTGAATTTGTAAGTTTGCTCTTACCAGGAATTCCGTATACGACGTTTTAAACGTCCAAAGTGGAAGTTCTGGAACAGCGGAATTTCCCTACGGGTACGGAACAGAGAGCTCACCTCGCCACGTAGATGCACAGTAGACTTCACTATAGCGGAGCTCGTTTCGTAGCTCTCGCTCTCAGTCGTACGGCGTTCGGGCGTGGTGGAAGCCTTTGAGGAAATTACGGCCGCTGGCTTGTACCTGTACCTCTCTCTCTGGTTATCGTGAGAAGGCTGGCTCTTTTCTTCATAGAGTCGGATGAAGCAATCCTTCTCTCCTCCTCCTTTTTCCGTCCTTTCGACGAGACTCCTCCATAACGTCTGTTGTCATCTCGTGTTCTCGCGTTCGAACCACGAAACTCCCTCTCTCGTCTGCTATTGGTTCCCTGCGTATGATGATGTTGGTGACGGGTATTTCGTCGTCTACCTTTCCAGCCCGATGCATAGAAATATCAGGTGTGGAAGCGATCGACGACGTCACGGGAATTCTGGATGGCGTCTGAATTCCGTGACACCCTGGAAGCGAAAAAGTCTCCTGACCAACTGGGTGCTAGCAACAAACCAACCTTCATTGTCTCCATCTTAGATGTTAACAATCAGTGTTTTTCTTTTAGTTGATGATCAGGTAACTGTTGAGTTTCAGGGCCTGTTTCTCTCGTAGGCCTCGGAAACGAGAAGTAAGAAGGATTTTCGGAATCGTGGCGAATATGTGACATCACACATTGCAACAAATATTATCGCTCGCTGTCAGGGAAGCTACAGGCATCGCAGCGGAATACGAATACGATAACAAGAGCGATAGTAACTGTAGTGATTTTATAAACAGTGACAACGATATAGAAGGGCTGTTAGAGAATTAAATGCTACTGAAACTTCTGCCATACACTTTATGCATTTAAGCAACGGCACCTAAATAATAAACCCTGCTCACCGCATCATCAAACGAGGGCTGACAATCCAATCTTCAATGTTTACAACAAACAAGTGAGTTAATAGTTGTTGCCAGAGAGGGTCTAACAACAACGGGGCGCGGGGGGGGGGGCAAGGAGACTGCTCCATTTGTAATTTAAGTAATCAATGGGAATAGGAATATTCTGGCCCAATAAATTGTGCAAACAGAAAAGAATACAAGACTGTATGTAGACTAACCTAATAGTAGATTGTCAGAAGCTAAGGAGACTCGAAAATGGGTATTATAAGAAAGGGTGATAGCTGAGGAAAAATAAGAGCGAGAAAGAGATGTTAATAAATTGTTATTAAGAGTAATTTGTCTAGAAATCTTATGTGGATAATGCAGATGATTAAGTTAAGAATAAAATAAAACTCTTTTTCCACAACGAAACAGGAATTGAACAAAAAGAAAAAGACCGAAAATAAAATGAAAAAATACAACCTGAGTCTGTAAGCGCTTTTCGAAAGCTTTGCTTTCATCATTCAGCAGCCAAGGAGCCCCTCGAGAGAACTTGAGAGAA
>JAHWFO010074641.1:0-12453 GCA_023313115.1 Rhysida immarginata | reverse complement strand
GGGGGGTGCTTTCTCAGCTGGCGACAAAGCGGATATACAGTAATGGCGCTATGGCTGGCGATGTTCAGACTACCATAGTAATGGCGCCTGCAGTGTAATAACATGGAAGAATAAAAGCGGTTAGAGCCTGAGTTGCATGAACCAATGAGCGTGAATAAAATAAGTACTGTCCATTAGCCTCCTGTAACCGGCCGGGGGGAAACCAACTGCCCCCTGTAACCGACAATCGACAATCGAACAGTGAAGTGTACATTCGTTAGGATGGGACGAAAGCAGCGCTTTCACAAAGCTCATCTAACCAGAATAAACTCCAAAGGAAATACACTGAGGTAGTCAAGAAGCCTAACCAACCCAAGCGGTCTTCCATATTATACAAAAAAGAAAGTAAGATTGACGATTGTCAGAAACAAAAAACAAACGAAATAAAAAATACAAGGAGAAATAAGATTATCACATCTTCCAGTAGTCTGGGAAAGAGACGTTGCTAATATCTTCAAAATTGATGTCAAGAACGTGCCTCGGTTTACGATACTTCGTATGCCAGTTCATATTCATTGAGTTCTCCAGTATCCCTTTCACAAGCTTATTGTCGTGAGTCTTCATCTTCTGTATCATAATCAAAAGGAGATCCTGTATAAACTTACCGATATGGGCCATGTTTAAATCGAGGTGGATGGATTGGTTTTTCACCGTCCTTCTGTCCAGCTGGGCAATGGTCCTCAGGGTAACATTCTGGAATGACTGTAGTTCACTCCATCTGCTTTTACAGATAGTCGCCCACGCAGGCATGCCATAGAGGAGTATGGTCCGGATAATCGATTTGTACAGAAGTAGCTTGTTGTCAATGCTGAGGGCGCTGTTGCGACCCATAAGAGCTATGATACTGTACTTAGCCCTCTTCGCTTTGTTCAGAGCATAGGACATATGCTGGTTCCATGAGAGTCTTGAGTCAATGATAACTCCCAGGTACTTGTAGTTGTCCACCCAGTCCAGTTTCTTATTAAACAGAACAAGAGAATCTGGGGGATGCTTGAGCTTCCTATTGAGGTACAAAGCCTTGCACTTTCCGACGTTAAGGTTCAACTTCCAGCAGTTAAACCAGTCTTCGAACTGCTTCAAGGCGCACTGCAGCCGAGTGATAACGTGAGCCGGCTGGTGTGCCCATGTCATAATGGCAGTGTCATCCGCATAAAAATACAGATTACAATTATCGGGTTTTGGGAAATCATGTACAAAGTAATTAAATAGCATAGGCCCGAGGACAGAACCCTGAGGGACACCGGCCTTTACAACACGGGGTGTGGAAAGATTTTCTCCAACCTTGGCTTGATAGGATCTGCCGTCAAGAAAGGATTTCACCATCAAGATCAAATCGGCAGGGAACCCGTCTCTGATCATTTTGTAGACAAGGCCCTCATGCCACACTTGGTCAAAAGCTTTACTGACATCGAGAAATACCACCCCACAGTACCTGGATAGGTTCAGAGGGGTGCTCAGGTCTTCAACGAGCCTCCATATCTGCATCGGACAAGAGTGGGCAGCACGAAAGCCAAACTGCTCTTCCCGTAAAAGGTCATTTGCTAGACAGTGATCTTGGAATCTGACAAGGATCGTTCTCTCCAACACCTTGGACATCGAGGGTAGCAAGCTAATAGGTCGGTAGCTCGCGGGAATTGCAGGATTTTGTCCCTGCTTTGGGATACTCAACACAATAGATTTCTTCCAAGCCACAGGGAAGTAAGAAAATTTCCAGCAGTCGCTAATGATATTGGTGAGAAATTCAATAAAGTTCTTTGGGAAATTCATAAGGGCGTTATTACTCACCTTGTCTTTTCCTGGAGCCTTCTTCTTTTTCAGTTTATTTATGATGTTGGCGATCTCACCAGCCTCGATGTTGTACTTCGTAAAATGCTTCGGGACTTCATCAAAGTTGTAAATACCTTCTTCCACACGCCGAGACATGATTTGGCTCTCGGGCTTATCGTTGGTAGGAGTAACAAACTGCAGTTCCAGTGAATCTGCAATGACTTGGGCCTTGTCCTGATCAGTTTGCACATAGTTACCTTGTGGTGTACGGAGTAGAGGAAGCATAACATTCTTCTTCTTCTGTAGAGCTCTGACCATACTCCAAATGGAATTGTCGCGAGCCGACAAGCTTTTGAGTTTTTCATTCCATCTAGCGTCGCAAAGCTCTTTTATCTCCTCTTGAACTCTTCGCACTAACCTGTTGTACTTGGTTTTGAGCCAAGGTTCACGATAGCGTTGCCAAAGTCTACGGTCCTGTTTCTTTCAGCAATTAGGCGTTGGATTCCAGGAGAGAGTTGGATTCGATGAGAAGGTTTTTTCTCTGATGGATACTTACTGACTTCTATGGCACTGTTAATACATCTGGTGATGTCATCAACAAGTTGATCGATGTCCTCTGTACAGTAAGCAACGTCGGGATGGTAGCCATAGTCCTTAAGAATATCTTTGTAGAGCCTCCAGTCTTGATGATGTACGAGTTCCTCTCGGAAATTTATGTCAACATTGTCAAAGTACAACGCCACAGGCTTGTGGTCAGAAGAAAGGTCATCAATCGTGAAGACATTGTACGGTTTGAAGAAACCCTTCAAGAGCGAGATGTCCAAAACGTCACTACTAGGGGAGTGGTCGCAGTAGTAGGTGTCCTCCACAGGTCCAGCAGCGATGATATCATCTCTACCTTGTATGTACCTATAGAGAATCATGCCGTTGTAATTCTGCGTTCTGGAGTTCCAGCTTGGATGCTTGGCATTTAGGTCACCAGCCAGGACGACTGGAGTGTCACCCCTGAAGAGTTCATCAAGCTCGCAAATGTCAAGATAATGTTTAGGTGAATTGTAGAGCGCTACGAACTTCACTTCACCACAGGAGACGTCATTGATAATGATGGAGGCTGATTCCATACCTGCATAAGACTTGGATACTAATTATTGGTGTTGAATTCCCCTCTTAATGATGATCGCAGCGCCCCCAGACGCACATCTTGCAGCATTTGAAGCCATTCGATCCTTACGGTACACACAATAGCCAGGTAGCTTGAAGTCTTGGCTTGGTTTGAGGTGAGTTTCACAGAGGAAAGCCACGTCAATTTCGTGATTTATCAGAAAGTTGTGAAACTCGATACGCTTTCGGGGAATGATTCCATATTACGCACCGAAGTTCACCTTTGTTGATTACAGTATAACGTTGTGCAGCCATACTAAAATTAGTTGGTCGTAAGGAGCCCACTCAACTGTGGATAACTTTTGCCTAGATTAGAAAACAGATTAAAGATACGTCCTAATTGCTTATACATACCTGGTAGGTCGTTGATGTTGAGTCCTTTATCTTCCGGCGTAGACACAGCGGCAGCATAGGATTTGCCTGCTGTCACTTTAGAACTAGACATCCTTTGAACCTGGGGGTACTTTGGACATTTCGTGTAGCTTGATGTGTGCTGTCCACCACATCTGATGCACTTTGGGGGGTCTTGTCCTTTGATATTGGGGCAATCTCTTGACTGGTGCCCCTCAGCACATTTATTACAACGAGGATCTTCCGTGCAGCCCATGGATACGTGTCCGAAGCGCAGGCAGTTGTAACACTGTAGTGGCTTCTTGTAACCAAATAGGTTGGGGTATATATCATTATCTTGCCCCCGGAGGGGGACGTCGCAGACAGAACGCCGAAGGCGTTCGAGTAACGGAAAACAGTGACCAATGAGGCCCGCAGGGCCGAGAGTAGTAAAAATTTCCTGATTGGTTCATGCAACTCAGGCTCTAACCGCAAGTGGAAGAATGGAGATTAGTTCCACTTTTCGCCGCCTTCAAATTGCCCCAAAGCTGGCGGCCAAATAAGCGATTTACTCATTTCATATCGTTAAGAGAAATAGCTAGAAAGGATAAAGCGGAAATTCTCGCGGAAATGGTGATAAGAGACAACGCTACTAGCGACATCTATCGAGCTTAAGTTATAACTGCGGTCTGCTAGTAATTCGATCATTTTGACAGCAGAAAGATTTTCCAGTTCTAACGTCGATTGCTCTTTTACTGACAATTATTATGTTAAGGCGTTATTGGAAAAGGGGTGGGTGAAGCTTGCTCTTCAGTGAAACTGGCACGTTGGGCTCTTTTTTTCTGCTTTTTGCCGTTGGTTGCTTCCATCATTACCACAGTTTTCTCGTTAGGCCGCTTTGGGGGCATATTGCAGTATAAACTCACTCACCAAAAGTCATGACAAACCTGCCTAATAAGGTATTGGGCGCCCTCTAGCCCGGATAACGGCGGCGACCCGTCGTGGAAGAGAGTCTACCAGTCCTCGGAACATATCCACAGGCACTGCAAGCCATGCTGCCTCCACTGCACTCCATAACGATGCTGCATTTACCAGTTATGTTGATTACGACCTAACAGATCGTTCGATGACGTCCCACAAATGTTCAATAGGATGGAATCTGGAGAACGTGGAGTCCAAATCATTGTCGTGAAGCCGGTTGCATGTTCCTTCAGCCACTGCCATGTCACAAGGGCTATGTGTGGAGGAGCATTATCTTGCTAGAAGATGCCATCGCCCGCGGGGTAAAAACAGTTCATGAAGGGGAAGTAGCACGCAGAGGGGATGTCAGATGCACCAATGGACCCACTGCATGCCACGAGAAAACATCCCAGACGGGTATGGAGCCTCCACCTGCCTGAGTAGTCCCCACCTGACAAGCGGGATCCATGGCTTCGTGTAACCTACGCCAGACACGGACACGACCATCGGCCCGATACAGCTGAAACCGTGGCTCGTCGGACCAGGTAATCTTTCGCCAGTCCTCAGCGGTCCAATGTCAATTTTGTTGGCCCAGGCTAGAAGTTGCTGACGATGTGCAGGTATCAAGAGTAGCAGCCGTCTTGGCCTCCTGCTCCCAAAGCCTGCACCCTGCAGGTTCGCCGAATTGTCGTCACGGACACAGTTGTGGGACATCCCCGGTTGTACCGCATGGTAATATGACCCGCTGTTGCCCTTCGGTCAGCAGTTGCAAGCCGGTTGACCCGGCAAACACCTCTGCCAACAATATGGCCCGTCCGCTGTTCGACATGGGATGTAACCCCTCGTTGGGTGTACTCTCGACAGACTCTTGTAACGGCTGTGCGGGAAAATTGCAGAGTGTTGGCTGCATCTGATACTAATGCACCCTAATCTCTGGCTACACCCGTTCAAATGCGGATAGCTCTCGGCATGCTGCCATTTCTGTAGCTAGTTTTGCTTACAATGATTGTGTGATATCAAGGAGTCCTGTGCACATGCATTCCGAGAATGAAAGCAGCGGGATCTGTCTCATTACGGACAGGAAACCTGATTGGAGGGGGGTTGCCATGACTTTTGGTGAGTGAGTGCATTTTAGAAGTAAAAATAAATTAATGATACACAAATAATGAATATCATATCGTAAAATGAAATAATGTTATTTTTATTTGATTTTATTTGATTTGATTTTTTTATAATTGGGAATTTTCTTTTATCAAATTAATTCTAACAGAAAACTAATGCCTATGCACATTTAACGAATATACATGTATAAGGCATGTTCAAATGAAAGTGATTCAAAGGGCACTGAGATGGATTAAATGAAAGTATTAATATTTATCTTTGTTTATATGAAAGAAGAACATCTTATAGTCACTATTATAGACGCGCAGTCTTAAAAAAAATCTCCACCTGCCGCAATACAGGACTCTCACTGGGGCATCAATCGGCTAATACCGTCCGCAAAAAAGTCGGTTTTCTGCTGCTCTCTGAACCATGCCCGAACAGCGTCCTTAACCTCATCATTTGCGAATCGTCGACCTCTCAGTACCTTCTTTAAAGGACCAAACACATGGAAATCACATGGTGAAAGGTCCCGGCTATAAGGAGTGCGTGGCAGAACTTGCCACCGCATTTTGGTTATTGCTTCCTGTACCAGTCTGGCAACATGTGGCCTGGCATTGTCCTGAAGGATGATCACCCCATCACTAAGCTTAACAGGACGCTTGTTTTTCACAGCTTGACGCAAGTTCTGCAGTGTCTTGGTGTATGTGTCTATGCATTAATACGGGTTTTGGGTTCCATAAACTCCAAAAGCAGAGCACCGTCGGAATCAAAGAAACACGTAAGCATAGCCTTCCCAGCCGAACTTTGCGACTTGAATATTTTGGGCCATGGTGACGATGGATGCTTCCATTGCATTGTGGCTAGCTTCCCGGAGGGTTCCCAATAATGGCACCAGGTCTCAGGTAATGAGACCGCGATAATCTTCTTCAAAAACGCTTCCCCCTCACGACTGTAAAGTTCCAGATGATCCAAACAGCAGCCGAAACGCAGCCCTTTGTGCTCTTCCGTGAGCATTCGGGGTACCCACTGAGAGCAGACCTTGCTATATCCTAGGCTTTTCACTACAGCATATGCGGAACCAATACTGACGTTGTGATCCTTCGCAAGTGACCTTATTCTGATCCGCCTGTACTCACGAATTGACTTATCCATGTCTGTCTTTAATTGATCGGTTGGCCCGGACGTGGTTTATCAGCCGTTTCCACACGACCATCATGGAACATTTTGGCCCAACGCACCACGGTTGCTTTCGAAACACATTCAACATCCGAACATGAATGTCAACTGGTGGAATGTCCTCAGCTGTCAGAAACATTATCACCGCTCGTTGGTCAGTTTTGGACGGAAATTTAATAGGAGGGTACATTGTAACACAAACGAAATACTAGCATAAGCCTAACGTAACTTCTCACAGTAGTGCTTATCAGAACAAGCAGACGATACGTCAACAGTCACCCGTTTGCCTCTTGTCTGCGACCTCACATGCTCGCGCGCTACAGCCCGAATCACTTTCATTTGAACATGCCTTATCTTATCTTATCTTATCTTATCTTATCTTATCCTATATATATATAATTCATTTTCTGTTATTTGTTTGTTTGCCCACTGACAGTTTTTGCCATCGGATGGCCCCAACATCGCACGTCGATTCTTCTTCGATCATTAATATTATTTCGTTTAGAGCCGGTTCTACCAACCTAGAATTAGTACTGGAATAAAGCTCAGATAAGTCAAAACTGTGTTATACCATCCTCAGATAGGATAAATCCTCAGATAAACACCAGAATAAACCAAAGATATCCTGATAAATTTATACGGTCCTCTAAAAGTCGGATAGCCATTTATTCCAGGAATAGTATTTCGTATCGTAGCTATTTCTTCTATCAGCGTTGGCTACGTTCGTATAGTGAATCGTTTCGCTCAAATTTACAATCGTTAATGGCGGTATTTCCGGTCCGCTTCGATTTGAAAATGCCTTCAAAACCATAATATTTCGTGTTATATAATTACCATTTTAAACTACGACGGCATGAATAAGTCTTAGGGTGCAAGTGAACAAGCACAGCCGTAACATCCTTTTCAGGAAGCAACTCAGCGTACTTTTGACCCTACATATCTTTGTGCCAGAGTTGCTTAGACTCCTGAAATTTTTTATATATATAGTACTTTGCAAATAAAACTGAATTTTCAAATATTACGTTTCTATATTTTCTAGTTCATAAGATACAAGAACACAAAATTTCTTTATTTAGACACTGACTCACTGACCGATCATCAAAAATCTGAGGCACTTCCCGTGGTCCTAAAAACTTGAAATTTGGCATAAACAGTGTTTAGGGTACAATGAAAGGAAAAATTAAAAAAATTCAGAATATAAAAGTGTTAATGGTTAAAGGTCACTGCCAAACATCAATTAACCTGCAACGGAATGGCTATTATGCAATTGGTGACGACATTGCTTGCAAGCCTTCAGCCTCCCCCTGACCACTGACTCGGCAGAACTCATAAGTTTCGTTTTCTCACGCTTGCTTATATACGGAAAACATTTCCGGTCTTCTTTCTCATTTCTCATTTTATCAAAATCTAATTAGAATAATTGAGAAAATCACAATAATCTTAAATTCTTTATAAAATCCATAATACATATTACCCTTTAATTAATTCAATATTCTAATTCACCAATGAATCAAAAGACTAACTCCAGTTCCATTCAAATGAATCTCAAAAAGACGATCTCTTCCTGTCACAGCACCTCCCCTCCAAATATTTCACAATTGAGTGATCTAGATTTATATCCAACCTTAGAATTACCAATTCTATCAACCCTATAAATCCTCATCCTAAAAAACTTCTATACGATTATATTCACACTGAATAACTGAATAATACGATTATTCTAGTGACAAAGTTTCTCATCAAAATGGATTTTTAACACAACACGTGATAACATCACAAAATTAAGAAAAATTACATTGTGTCCAACGAAAGAAAACTGGGCGCGTCCATTTAAATTTCGGAATTTCATGGTTAAAAGATTGTTGCAAATAAAATGAACAATTGAATGTGTTAGAAATAAAATTGGAAATTTAATTGGAACATGGTCAGTTTTTCTTTCATTGGATAGAGTATATGTGTGGGGTTGTGGGTTCTTATTGATATGATTTATAGGATTTAAACTGCTAAACTTATGATAATGGTTACTATAAGTTTCCCTTTTATATTTAACTGCAATATTTAATACACCTTCATACAATTTTGTCGATAGTATACTTTCTTACATTACTAAGAGCATAAGGGAATATTCGTTTTTCATAAACTCAATTTTGACCCTTGCTTTCTGAAGCTACTTTTGTTGTCAAGCAAGATTGACCGCCATTTTCAGAGAGAAGATTTGAGGCGAACCTCTCTTCCTCGTTCTATCAACAACCACAAAATTCTTGGAGAAATCAATTTTTTGGTGGCTCTTTCACGTCTTCCATTAACGATCGGCGTAATCCAATCACCCTCTCCTTCTCAGTAGATCAAATACAAACTTTAAATCGCTCAAATGCACATTGACAGCGCAATCAGGGATCATCAATTCTTGCTAACTCCCGAATAAGAGTACCGATGGAGCCAATACACCAATCAGAAGGGCACTTATTTTTTGGTCTATTGTCACAAACTATTGCATTGTGAGGCGAGCAATACGATTCCTTCTCTCCCTGTAACTGCAAAAAATAAAGAGACTAAAGGATATTTACAGGGTGTCCCACAACAGGTATAAAAACTTCGTGAGGGTATTCTACATAAAAAACTAAGACGAAAATGCCGAATACAATTTTTGTTTTAGATCGTTCATTTTTGAGTTATGGGTCTTCAAAGATAGCGAATTTACCCTAATTTCGCATACAATTAGTTTTTTTTTTAAACTTGACTTAAATAGTGTCAATTGTTGCCGGTTATTGTTGTTTTAATTGTTATGCCGCTAATCGTTACTTAGAAAAATTGGAATTAAGTAAAGAAGATTATTTCGCAATATTACTTTTGTACAGCGAGTGCAATAGAAGTGCAAATGCTACAGCTCATGTTTGGGCAGAGCGGTTCCCTATTCGCCCGAGAATTTCAATAAATGTTGTGCTACATTTAATTCATCGCGTACGTACAGAAGGGGTGACAATGCCAATTAATCGGGGTGGACGGCCAAGACAAATTAATGTTCGAAATGAAGAACTTACTGAGCGTCGCATCGAAGAAGACCCAACTTTAAGTGTACGCTAATTGGGAGCCGAACTCAACATTTCTAAATCAAGTGTTCATCGATAACTCAAGAAAATTAATTTATATCCGTGTTCAAAATTTACAACCTACGGATTATGAACAACGACGTTTGTTTTGTACATGGCTTCTAAATAAACAAGCAGAGACGGAAACTTTGAGCACAACATTTTATTTTCAAATACATGTCACTTCACCAATGAAAGTTGCTTCAACCAACATAATTCAAGGTATTGGGCATCAGAGAATCCGCACGTTACCCACCGTCATAACTTTCAAAATAAATTTGGAATAAATTTATGGGAATTCAGTTGTAAGTAAAAAATAAGAGTTTCCACTATTTTCTATGACTTTTTTGTATAAATATCAATTATAAAACACAATAAAAAGAATAAAATGTTACATGAAGTACTTAAAAAGTCTATTGTTTGACATATTTCCTTAATTACTGTACTACATTTATTTAATTACATTTACTATGATCATTATAACTAAAATTACATTGAAACTCTGAACATCACCACAATAAATCGTTGCAGATTGGACCACATGAGTTACCAGCCCGTCTAAATGGCGAAATTTACACAGATTTTATCCAGAACCGTCTTCCAGTGTTACTGAAAGATGTGCCACTTATGGATCGTCTAAACATGTGGTTTCAACACGACGGAGCTCCACCACATAATTCTAGGACGCCGTGCGCTAGATCATGTCTTCCCAAATAGTAGATGGATTGGAGGAGGAGAAATTCATTGGCCGCCTAGATCACCGGACCTCGATCCTCTAGATTTTTGGCTCTGGGGGCACCTAAAAACTGCCGTTTTTCGTACACCAGTTAACGACGTTGATGAATTGCGAAACATTTAAGTACACAAATTTACACTTATTTACACAAGTTTACATTTGTATACCGACCTGTATTTGTATTTTATCATCTCTATATTCAAACTTCGCCAGCAGAAGATAGAACTTCAAACTTATAGGCAGAAAAAAGAATTTTAATAATAAATTCTAAAATAACGATCGCCGTCTTCATACAGTGGGTAGCTCTTGAATGGTAGACAACAATAGGAAGAGAAACGACATCTTTTTAAAATTTTTAAATATCAATTTTTTTATAAAGTAATTTATTGATTTATCAACACATTCAACTTAACAGAATTCAATGCAATAAATTCACTATCACTTAACAGAATTGATTTGCACAAAAATTAAGGGAATAGTTTTGTTGTAACCGCTACATCGTTCTCTTTATAAATCTGCAAGATTCCGTTTACATTCCTTTGGATAGGCTAAATTGCTGAAGAGGAAGGCTCATATTAGTATCCTTGGCAGTCTGAAATACATAAAAAGGATGAGATTTAGATCAATAATGGAAAGAGAAATACTGACATTTTATTTTAATTAATATCTTATTCGATCTCCTTGCTGAAATTAAATCAGCCACCTTTCTTACTTTTTATAAGGTTTCGATACACAGTGTCATGTGGATATAAGCAGAGTGAATAAGACAAGATAGCGAGAACGTGAAAAAAATAATATAGGTTTTATTTGGCAAAAACAAAATGATAATATGATTTGGATACACCAAAACTTAAGTGTATCTGAAACGACTAATAAATGATAAGTTCCGAAAGTTCATATGCAGTGGAAGTTTATATGGAAGCACAAAAGACACTAGCTTGAGGACGTCACTGTAGATCAATGCACTTGATTGATTCGTAAACGTAAATAAAAGAAATATTTAAGAGTCAAACGTCCAATAGGGATTGTAACGGTCAGAGTTCTGGACACGAATCGGGGTAAATAATGAAAACGTCTTTTTGTGAAAGTTCAGAAGGCTGGACCATAAAGTCGATGTAAACGGATAAGTAAATTTTGGAATGAAGATATGGGGAGTGCCCGCACCGAGGCGAGGTTAACTCGGTGGCAATGCAAACCCGAAGAGAACTATTGCAGAAATCCTCCAGGGCCGCGTTTTTCGACACAAAAAACCTCGACCTCGAACTGTCATCGTCATCACAAATGGTATCTACGTCATCAAATGTGAGCCGTTGTCTAAAAAACCCGTTTTTCGACATGATCGTGGTCGCGTTGCTGACGTCAAAATGACGTAGGTGGTCGAGGTGCGCGATTGGAAATCTGCCCCGACCTTCGAGCCGCGTTTGAGTGGTTGAAACAAGACAATGTTTTTATGCTCAGATGAAAATAAAATCTTACCGACGGGGATTGTATTTCTTCTAATATAAAATCAGGGCGGATCCCTCCAGTGCCCACCACACTATCCCATCCAATGAGATTCATCACTCGAAGCTCTTGTCGTTTCGCCCTACCCCCTGTACGTCTAGTATCGAAATAGACTTCCCGAGCTCTTTTTTTCACTCTGCTTCTCCAGTCTTTCCAGTA
Source organism: Rhysida immarginata (assembly GCA_023313115.1). Lineage (NCBI taxonomy): Eukaryota > Metazoa > Arthropoda > Chilopoda > Scolopendromorpha > Scolopendridae > Rhysida > Rhysida immarginata. Next base: position 429 of record JAHWFO010074641.1, on the reverse strand, counting down.
ATTTATCCACTGTTTTCCATCCTTCCTCAGTGGCCCAATAGAGTTGAGAGTCTTTTCAGTAAATAAAAATATGCAATTTTTTATATTCAGGTTTGCCACAAAAAAATAGAAGTAACAATAAAAAGCACAAAAGTAAATGGACTACGAATTCTCTTGTCTGATGAAGAAATCCCCAGATTTCGAAAGTAGTCATATGGATCATAAATAAACCAATCAATAAATCATTTGCCATGTTTGCCGTGATTTGCAAGGGAATGCAATGATTTCCTGTTTTCTTTACGCATGAGCAGTGACATTATTAATCGCATTACTGTAGCTTTTCTTGACGTAAGTAATCGATCGTAGGAAGTCGAAGATCTCGTTGTTATTGACTCCCGTTTTTCGACTTAACGGGGTCTGAGTGGTGGAAAGGTCGAGTTCACCGCGAAG
>JAHWFO010074626.1:0-28013 GCA_023313115.1 Rhysida immarginata | reverse complement strand
CCCCACCACACCCACAATCGGTAATCTAAAAACAGGAACCGGGAAAAATCGGCAAAAGCGGCCTTCAATCACGAGAAAGTAAAGGCATCAATCCGTCCGGCCCACTGGGTTCTTTCCCGGTGACCCAGTGGTTCAATCCGCCGCTGTCGATGAACGCTCACGCTCAATCGCTATCAGAGTGAATTCATCGATAAATTCATCAATAAATATAAATCAAGTAATATATTGTCACTACTCATTTTATATCGTTGACAGAATGATATGAAGTAGGCCTAAAATCGTGGGTAGAATTTTTTTTTTTTTTTTAATTTTTGTAAAATCTCCACAAACGCCGCGCACGCTAAAATTTTCACTTTTATTAACAGAAACGCTGCGGCACTACTGCCGAAAATTACGTGTTTGGAGGTTATCTCCAGTTTATAATGATTATTATTTATTATAGGTAATGATACTAAGAATAAATAAATAAAATCTATTTTAATTTATAAATGAAAGAGTTATGTTTGATAATCAAAATCAAAATTTATGAATCTTATAAATGGATTTAAAAATGACAGAAGAGAAATTTTAAACAAATGATATCCAAGATCCTTGATCTTATTTTTCCCAAAGCTTTATTTGATAAAGATAAAATCTGGATGATGTTGGTCATTTTCCATTTGTTTTAGAAAATGAGTGAAATAAATTAAAAGTCACCAAAATATCATTTTAATTTCACAATCTTGACTTGAGAAATCAGCAAAAGATGTCTGATGTTTGCCCAAGAACTAGAAGATAAGGTGTGTAAAGAAAGTATAGACACACTTCCCAAAATGCTGGTTTATTTAAATAGCACAGTTTAAACAAAAAAATTAATAAGGACATATAATAACCAACCAAAAGAAACACCAATCATGCAAAAGAATAAAAAAAATTTCTGATAGTTATTAAGAAATGCGCAAAAAACTCTAGTTTGATGTTTTGCAAGTGTAAAACATTTATACAAAGTGATTCAGTCATTTCTGACCATTTCACTCGAATGACGTGCATTAGGGATAAACAATTGAAAGGATATGAGCGCCATATCGAATTTCTAAATAGTTGGAGTTTGTATTGTTGCAACGGCGCTGCATGAAAATCGTATTCTTGAAAAATGGCGCCCGCTTTATCAACAGAGCAGAAATGCAAGGAATTGCAATGGCGCCCGAGACGAAATCACCTGTAACCGTGCAAAGAAAGTTCCGGAAGGAGTATAAGTGTCGAGACGCACCAGGCAGGCAAGCAATCATGGATTTTGTCAAGCAATTTCGTGTTAAAGGATGTGTTAAAGGCAAGAAAAAAGGCGAGAGCGAAGCTCGTGTTCGAACGGCCGAAGTTGTCGAAAATGTTCGCACAAGGTTGGTCGATTCCCCTACCAAAAAATCTGTTCGCCGCCTATCCATTGAAGAAGGGCTGTCGTATACCACGATGTGGCGAATTTTGAGAAAGGATTTACACCTGTTCCCGTATAAGATCCATGTTTATCAGGAGTTGGAAGACAGAAGTGACAACAATTTGCAATGGAGTTTGGAGCAGAAATGGAAGCCAATCAGGACATTGTGGACAACCTGTGGGTGTCAGATGAGGCCTTCTTCCATCTGTCGGGTGACGTTAATAAACACAACGTTCGATTTTGGGGTTCCCAGCACCCTCATGAGATCCATAAGTCACCTCTTCATCCACGAAAGGTTATGGCTTGGTGCGCGATTTCCAAGAGAGGCATCATTGGTCCGTTCTTTTTTGAGGGCACCATAACGTCACAGGCTTACCTTAGCATGTTGAAAACCTTCTTCATCCCCGAGCTGCGAAGGAGGCGTATACCGCTTTGACATCAATGGTTTCAACAGGATGGGGCTAGGCCTCACACCACTAATGAAGTGCTAGACTTTTTCAATCAGAAATTTGGAAATCGTGTCATTTCAAACAGGTTTCCAGAACGATTCGGGGGTGGCTTTCTTTGGCCCCCTATGAGTCCTGACCTAAACCCATGTGATTTTTATCTCTGGGGGTTCCTTAAAGACAGTGTGTTCACTACAGCACCAAGAACCCTAGACCAGCTGCAACAAAGCATCGTCGACTGCTACACCCTTGTGGATGCAGAAATCCTGGATAGAGTTATGAATAACTTCACCATTCGGCTGCGAGCAGTTCAAAGCATTCGTGGTGGACACATTGAGCATATTATCAAGACTTTTCCACGGTAATAAAAACTCCGAACTGCCTAAAATATCATACTGAAATGCTAAGTTTGTAAATATTAATGGGTCAATAAATCATGGTACTGAAATGGTCAGAAATTGACTGAATCACCCTGTAGATACATCTTCAAAAACACGTAATAATCGAATGGGACATAACCATAGATTATTCCATTCAATTATTAGAGGGCAAGAAAGCACTCAAATAAGCCATATAAACTTACTAGCTGAACAGAAAGCTAAACAAACGAAAATGCCATGAAGAAGTCAGTTAAAAGGAATGCGAGATTCGAAAAGTGTACTTATACCATGGTCAGGGAATATCCTACAGAGAAATTGCTGCAGCACTCAACCAATCCATGAGTGCAGCTCGTAATGTGTTGAAAAAAGGAGACCAGTATGGACAAGAAAAACGCACTGGACGAAAACCTGTGTTATTCACAAGAGCAAAGCGTCACATTTTCCATCTTGCCGCCAAAAAACAGATGTCAACCCGATGCATTGCCCAAGAGTTAAGCACCCCTGTATCACACACCACAGTGGTAAAGCGCTTATGCACCAATGATAACGCTGGCAGTTGCTGGTTACGTAAAACTGAAGGCAAAACCAAAATTAACTCCAGCGCACAAGGAATGGGCAAAAGGAGAGATGACATGGAAAGATCAATGGAAAGAATTGTTTTTTTCGGACGAAAAAAGGTTTAATTTGGATGGCCCCGATGGAAACAGGCATTTCTGGAGAAATAAGAATGGAGAAACCTGAATTTTTCAGCAGGCAAGCAGGAGGTGGTGTAGTCTTTTGCTTATGAAGGAAAGACTGACATTGTGATGAATAAACCAACGAATGGACTCAAAGCTATATCATCAGATGATCTCATCCCATTTGGCCCACTCACTGGAGGAGGTGAATGGTGTTATCAGCAAGACAGTGCCCCATGCCATGTATCAGAAGCAACAAGACAATGGTTTAAAAGTGATAAAATCAGGGTTTTGAATTGGCCTTCTAGAAGTCCTGGTAAGAATCCTATGGAGAACGTCTGGGCTGCATTAACCAAACGTGTATATGCTAATAGCAAGCAATATCATTCATGTAATAAGTTGAAATTAGCTATTTATGATTGTTGGGAGAAAATAAAGTTGGAATATTTATAGAAGTTAATAGAAACTATGCCCAATCACATATTTAACCTTATTTAAGCCAATGGAGGCTTTGTTGGTTAATAAACAATGTAAAAACAACATCCATTGTAACAATAATGTCCTGTTTATATAAATGTTTTACACTTGCAAATTATCAAAGTAGAGTGTTTTGCATATTTCTTAATAACTAACAAATAATTTTTTATTATTTTGCATGATTGGTGTTTCTTTTGGTTGATTATTATATGTCATTATTAATTTTTTTTTGTTTAAACTGTGCTATTTAAATAAACCAGCATTTTGGGAAGTGTGTCTATACTTTTTTTACACACCTTATTTCATTGTTGGCAAATGTCTTCTTGCTTTCTCAAAACAGTCAAAGTTGTGATGAAATATACAGGTTACTTACTTACTTACTTTTCAAACCCGCTTATCCGTTAGGGTCGCGGGGGCAGAAGCCCTGTGGAGGATTTCCAGCGATCGCGATCTTCCGCCTTTAGGTGCATGTCCTCCCTGGTAATATCCAAGCGACTCGAACCCAGATTCTCCATGTAGTCTAGCCACCTGGTTCTAGGCCGACCCCTTGGTCTCTTACCCACCAGCTTGGAAAATAACAACTGCCTAGGAAGAACAGTTTGCGGCATCCGTATCACGTGGCCATACCAGCTCAACTGAGATCTCGCAATGCGGAGAAGTAGCGGCTCAACACCTAAAGACTCCCTTATTGTGCTGCTGTGCACTCTATCTAGTAGGGTAACACCTGCTAAACCTCTCAGAAATCTCATTTCGGCCGCTTGTACCCGCGATCGCACTCTTTCGGTCATTACCCAAGCCTCATGACCATAGGTGAGAATGGGGACAAAGATAGATTTGAAGACGGAGAGCTTGGCTTTGTTACCCAGCTCGCATTTTGTTACCACGGATCGCCACAGTTCGCGTCTGACACAGCTTGCTGCACCGATCCGAGCATCCAATTCTTTCTCCTGCCGTCCATCACTCGTGAATGCAATCCCGAGATGCTTGAATTTCTCCACCTGTCTCAATGAGGCTCCCCTAACATGGAGAGCGCACTGAGCAGGCTGTCTTGAAAGGACCAGAACCTCCGTTTTAGCCACACTGATCTTCATCCCAGCTTCTTCACATTTGGCTGCAAACCGGTCTAGTGCATGCTGAAGGTTCGTGCGAGAAGACCCAAGGAGGACAAGGTCGTCAGCAAAGAGCAACCTCTCCACCAGGCAGTCACCCACACAAACACGCTCATCGCCTCGGCTGCCCCTGTTTATCCAGTCCATAAAGATAATGAACAAGAGGGGCGACAGTACGCACTCTTGGCGGAGTCCAACACCCACGGTGAACGGTCTTGACTTAATGCCATTTATTCGGACACACATCTCAGAGCTTTCGTACAGACATATGATAGCAACCAGTAATTGACCATCCACTCCATACTCTTGCATCACTTGCCAGAGCTTCTCCCGAGGAACTCTGTCATATGCTTTTTCGAGGTCTACAAAGCAAGCGTAGACCTCTTTTGCATACCCCCAGGATTTCTCAAAGATTTGCCTTAGAGCAAAGATGTGATCCGTCGTGCTTCAGCCAGGTCGGAAACCACACTGCTCCCCCGACAGTTTGGAGTCGACTATTTCCCGACTTCTCTTCTCCAGACACTTAGCGTACACTTTCCCAGGAATGCTGAGCAAAGAGATGCCTCGATAGTTGTTGCAATCTCTCTGATCTCCCTTTTTGAAGATAGGGATCACAATTCCTGTCTGCCATTGCTTAGGGGCCTGTCCAGATATCCAAGCAACCTGACACACTCGAGTCAGCCACAGGATACCATCCTGATTTAAGGCCTTTAACATCTCGGACCGGATTTCATCATCACCTGCAGCTTTGCCAGTCTTCAGGGACTTAATTGCCCATCTGACTTCTGCTTCAGTGATACTACCGTGGAGAATGGTCTCGTTCAGCATTTCACAACCTTTTTACCCAGTGACCCAACATATTTGTTTGTACTAGTACTGCAACCCAATAGTGCATCTGATTTGGATACCTGCCTGCCTCTGAATTGGGGTTATTTATAGTTGAGTGAAGAGTCCTTAGTGCTGTTACTATCAATAAAATTGGTAGAGACCTTACAACACAATAAAGGGAGAACAGAGTTTCCGACTAGTTTCGCCATTTATTCCAGGCTTTATCAAGGAGAACACACTAGAGGCTACATGCCCTTATATACAGTGGTTAGCATAGTGGGACTTGCCGTCTTTCTTTTTGTACAAGTTTATGTGTTCATTGAAGCGTACGGTGAAATTGCGGATCGATAAGACTATACAGTACCACCTAGCCTGCACTGGATATGCCCAGAAGACACAAGATTAAGTAATGTCCATTCTTCACCTCTGCAACGATCCTTACAAGACTGCGACCCTCGAGTCCATAGAAATTTTTAAAGCTAAAAGGTCCTCCCTGGATCTCCTCCTCAATTGTCAAACTGACTTCGAAGTTTTCTCTATCCTTGATTTTGTATCCGACCTACTGTAATAGTTTTACTTTTGTTATTGAACTTTTCATTATGTATTGCCTTTCTTGCCTTAATAGACAACCGGATGAGTTTTCCGTTAGGTCCGTGTTTCAGTGTATGACACACTGCTTCCGTTTCCTGTTCCCCATTTTATTTTGTTCTATCATTATACTGTTGCCACGACTCGCTATTGGTTCCTTCTATAGCCTGTCACATCTTTTCCGAACGTTTCGAAATACTTTTATACTATTCGTTATTTCTTTGTATTCTTTATTTTCAATCCCAAACTTTGTATACTATTTGTCATTTCTTTATTCAATCACATTGCTTACTTTGTACCATATTTCTGTATATAAGGGCATGTAGCCTCTAGTGTGTTATTCTTGATAAAGCCGGGAATAAATGGCGAAACTAGTTGGAAACTCTGTTCTCCATTAGGTCTCTACCAATTTTATTAATTTTATTTATAGTGCTTGTATAATTTTTTTATCATTTTGCATCCAAAGGATTGTGGGTAAAGCAATTGTTTGCTGCCCAATATGTACAAAAGTTTTTATAATAATGATTCTTTTGAATTTTTCATGAGTAAAGCTGAAAACAGTCTATTTCTTGTGCATAGCATTTCAAAAATAAAAAAGCATGTCACATTCTTTAGTTTTCCAGATCAAATGACATATCTGGAAAACTCCCTCTTTTGAATGACAATAGAGAAATTGAAAAAGTTAAACTGGTCTAGAAAAACTACACAAACTACTAGAGTATATATACACACAAACAGTGAAATGAATAAATGCTTTTCAGCAAACATAAAAGGTAAACAATCCTAAAAATACTGTACCACTACAGTCCATTTCCCTATATCGGTAGAGAAACTCACGTGACTAAAGTGACCTCTTTAGAAAGTAGTCCCTTTACATGTCACTCCTCCTATGTCACAATTTTTTTTCTTCATGTTTTTTTTTCTTTTTCCTTTTTTCTTCTAAAACGTCAAAAAGATGATTTTATTATTTTTTATTTCTGAAATGGAATTTGAAAAGCTTCAGTCATTTTTTTCCCACCAAACCCGAAAGCTGACCTTCACCTCAAGGAAAAATTGTCACAAGCAGGTTCGAAACACTTTTTCTAGGTCACATTTATTTGCATTTGCAAAACGGTCACTTTAATCAGATGAGCTTCTCTATCGACATAGAGAAACAGACTATAATCTTCATCTATACCAGGGGTTCCCAAACTATTTTGGGGGCCAGAAACCCCTTTTCCAAAATGAGCTCATACCACCGACCCTCATTTCTTTATTTATTTAACTTGCTAATATAACACGTTCGGCAATGACTTATTTTGCTTAATTCGATGCACGCTCGTCAGTTCCGGGTACTTCGCATTTTTATTTATTGTTTCTGCCGACCCCCGAGAGACCGATATCGACCACTTTGGGAACCCCTGATCTAGACTATGGTGCTGGGCATTAAAAAAAAAACTTGGTCTATGTACTTGTAAAGTTTCCTGATGATACATTAAATAACACATGCAAAATAAAATCATGTAACCCCTTTAATCATTTGTGTTCACTCTGTACTTTTAATTTTAAACAAACTAGCCACTTTAAGAAAGCACTAAACCAATGCTAATGAAACACTAATTTTAAAAAAGGAGTTAAATTTTTTTATAGTTATTATATAACAGAAGGTAGATAAGAGATTAATAGGTTCCTTAATTTATGGAAGGGAACAGGAAACCAGAAAAGAGGAAAAGTTGCATAATTTCATATTTCAAAGGGGAGGAATTAATTTGATTACATTGTATTAAATTAGTATTAAATTATTAGGTCTCAATTTATTAAATTTCTGTTGTGATAAATAGAACCTGATGCCTAGCAATATATTGTTCCTGGATGATTGGGGCATTTTTGAATCCACCGCTGAAGAATCGGATCATGACTATATCAAGGAATTCCAGAATGCTGACCATTTCACCTGATAGGCTACACACTGCAGCAAATAAAAAAGAAATTTCTTGCGCAGTATTTCTATAAATAAAGCAAGCAAATCCTTGCTTATACTATATTAGTTAAAAAATAAGGAAAATTTAACTCTTTCCTTAAATTTAACTGTCGTTCCTGAAGCAGCATTAAACTACAATAAATAACTTCAGCTTAAAAGCAAAGCAACCTTCTGTATAAACAAAGGTGCAAGAGTAAATTCTGTAAAAAAGAGCCTTATCTGTTGTGTATGTGGGACTCCGTGAAGTGGGAGGGGAGGCGTAAACTACTAATACAACTAGTGTTTACCTTTCGGTAGCATTTCCTCGTTCTCCCATTGGATATATAACGACGATCAGGTACAGTTTTTGGCAAGACATCATTTGGCAATGGCTTACGATGGAATCCCGAGATGATGAGCGTTCATCTCAGACAACAATGAGGATAAACGATGCGAATGTTAACAACGATAACAAACGCTACAACAAATACGAAGATCGTGTGCGACAACAATTAGATGTTGATCGCCGACACGACATTATATCAAAGAACAATTACGGATTCTTTCATTTGACTGAATTATTCAGCAAATTTTAAGCATGCAAAAAAAATTTTTTAAACAGAAACAAAAAGTTATTACAAAAACATATGCACAAAAAGTTTATAGAAAAATGTGATGATGAATTTATCCCAATATTTCAGGAATTTTATTAATTTAGATTAATAAATAAATTAGCAGCAGATAATAATTAATAATTATAAAATTGTAATTAATATTTATTAACTAATAATTAATAAATTAATTTGTTAATTATAATTAACTATGTTAATTATTACCCATTTCTGTAGGAGGCACTGCAACACCCAACAGAAAATGTGATATTAAACCACTCCTGCGCCCTTCGCCAAAATAACCACCAACAATTAGCAAATCAACTTGTTCTACTAGATTGTCAACATATTCAGGTTTAATTTTGTACCAGCCTCCTCTTCTAATGTTGGGTTTATAAAATGAATCAGGATTTTTAACCACAATTCCTTCTTCACGTTTGTCTATTGCATCATTCAAAGCATCTATTGCTTCTTGCCTGAGAAGAGAAAAATAAACTACATTTAAATTATTAAAAATTTTAACTTGAAAAATTCTTTGTTGAATTTTAAAATGAATAAGTTTACATTAATATTTCATGAAACTCCAATCCCCAGGAAACAATCATACTTTCTCCTTATTATTTAACAAAATAGCTTGTGTATAAGTTGAGAAATTTAAATCTTAAAAATTCTTCCTAAAAAGCAGAGTCGTCTTATCACAGGCCAATGGTACTTTTCATAGAATTTTGGAGGACTTGAATAAAAAAGTAGGATTCATTTAATAAATATTATGTGCAAATACAAATCTTCATGTGTTACACATTTTTTTCCCCTAAAATACTCTTACAAAAAATCATAACATGTGAAATACTTTGCTGGAAATTTTTTTTATGGATATATCAACATGCAAGAGATTAATTGAGGCTTCATGGCACCATTACTACTACACTACTATTAATACTACTACTACTATTACTACTACACACACTTCCTGACTTATGATCGTTCAAGTTACGGCTTTTTGGAGATACAATACTTTGTGAGATGAAGAAAATGAAATCTGAAGAAAGAAAAATAAAACACAAGAAAGTTCGAATTGAGCAATGTGATGACGACAGCATAACAGTGACCATTCATAGCAGTGATCATACCATATTGTTTTACGCTCTTAGTGTATATAGCTGGCTTATTGGCCGAGAGCGCTGAGACGCATGTCTTATCACTCTCGCAACCAGCAAGTCGCGACTTCAAATCCCGCTTGGGGCATGGATGTTTGTGATTGTCCTTTATTAAAAAAAGAAAACCCCGTGTTGGGCTTCGGCCTGTTGGGGACAACCCGCGGGTTGTTTAGATATAGTTAGTTATTATTATTAAAAAATGAAGTGTTTTGTGCATTAATACCTTTTACATTATATTATTATTGAAATTATCGGTTCAAAACGCCCATCAATATATTCAACTAATTACATACCTCTATGTGTAGCATGTTTTTATATTTTGTTTTTTTAGTATTTTCGACTTATGATATTTTCGAGTTCTGGTGGGTTTACTGGTACCTAATCCCATATTGTAAATCGGGGAGAGGCTGTACTATAATAGTAATGTGTAGTGAAGTGTAGTTATGCTTTTTATTTGCACCACTCTCTATATATTTATACAGGATGTGAAAAAGTTGACTTATTGAATTATTAACACATTTTAATAAATAGAAAATTATATATTGAGTCTTAGCAGATATACCACAATATTCAATAACTTGAAAACAGATGGAAATAGAGAGGGGAAAAATATCCAAGTTGTGGATATTATTTATAACTCTAACAACTGCTACAGTTAACAAAATGGTTTGCTATAGAATGCATGTATTTTTTATATGAGAAGTAGATGCATTCCATCAATTACAATTGTACTTCACATACAATGAATGATTGGATAATAAGGCAATAATTTAAGATTTTAATATCTCAAGCCAAGTTCGTTTTTCAAATCTAAAATAAAAAATAAATGCTCATTTTTACATTATGTTTAATAATAAACAGGACATCCTATTGAGTGTGGCTTCAATAAACACTGCAATTATTTATTGTAAGTAAGATAATTCATTACAAATGAAGTGGATGATATGATCCTGAGATAAACAGTTTAGAAAAGGGGTAAATTGAATCTTTTTTTGGCTTGAGTTATTGTTTCACTTGTCATTTTTCCTAAGATCTTTTGTAAACATTGGATACCCTATTCATTTTAAGAAACATAAATGATTATAAAACCTTTATCTATTAATATAATAGTTTGTTACTTTACTTTGTTTTAATTCTTGTCCGAGTTGTTAACTGCAGTCGTCCTTCCAAAGGAGTGAACACATCTTCCAAAATGAGCAACCGCTCATTTAGTGGTAAGTTTGTTAATACTTTATCATTGTATAAAACAATGTCAAAAGCACAAAAGCAGGGATGATAGTCATCTTCATCTTTCAAATACTTTACATCAAAGTTCTCGCCCTTAGATCCTACCAAAGAATGAAATAATTTTATCGATTTTGAAAACTTAATATAAAAGAATGATAACTGTGAAATTCACACTAGTATACTGCAATAAGTATCCTCTCCCTAAAAAGATAAAATTACATATATAAGGAGTGTTCAAAAAGAAACGAGCCGGTGGCCTAGGAACAGAAACCTGTACTTGTATGTCAGAAGTATTGGCCCTGGCTGTTGAGGCATTTGTCCCACTGTGACACTCGGCGCTCTTGTCGGAACCACTTTTTGTTATACATGCAACAATATCACCATTCTGTCACCGGTTTGCACATTCCAGACTCCGACTCGTTTCTTTTTGAACACTCCTTATATAAAATAGTTCAGAAAGTAGTACCCATTTGCACATTGCATCTGCACAGGTGAATGAATCTAGCAAATTCAAAGTCGACCAGTCTTAGTCATATTCTGTGTGGGTTTCATCGCATTAGGAGCATTCGTATGGCTTGTATGTTTTATAAAAGAATAAGAAAATTGAAAATCTGATCTTGCATAAAGTGTAATCTCTGATTCGACTTCTAAACACAAAAAAATATGCAATCAGGAATAGATGAGGAAATGCAATCCTGTGAGATTCATCATCAAATCAAGACAGTTTACACTGAAGTTATGGATGAATCAACAGTTTGATAACAATGTCGAAATTTCACTGTAGGAGGGAGATCGTATATGATGAAGAACAAAACTTGTTCTGTTCATGTCGCAAGGAACCACAATAAAAACTGATGCATATTGTGCAACACTAATCAATGATTATGAAAGATTTAGAATCATAGGAAAAGGTTACTGTCTAGTGGTGAAAATTTTCTCCACAACAATGCCCAGCCCCATGTTACTGAGAAGACAAAAACCCATCAAAAGTTTCAATAAAATATGACCAAGAAAACTTGAGAATGTCAAATTAAATTTCGGATTTCAATTGTTTGACATTCTTACAAAGAAAAATTAATGTGCAAGTGAGAAGAGCTGAAAAATGCAATCATCAGATTTCTGAATGGATTAGCAATGGATTCATTCATTTTCTATGATGAGGGAATTGAAAAGCTTATCACATATTATGGGAAATGCATACACACAGGAAGAGTGATTATATAGGAAAAAATAGTCAGATTTATATAGAAGTAAAATAAAAAGTTTTGTTCAGAATTCTTTATTGGTTACTTTTTAATTCTAAAATGGGTACTTTTTTCTGAATGACCTCTATATAAGATTTACATCACTTTGTAAATTAACAATTAACAAAAAATATCAAATGATAATTAACTATTAATATTCCTAAGTGTTCCTCTTTAATACCTTAATATCTACAGTCTTTACATATCTGCTTTACAGTGCCATTACAACTAGGGTGACCAGATATGATACTTGAAAAAAGAGGACAGAGAAGCCCCAACATCCACTGTTTTGGTGCTTTTGAATTTCTTAGCCTGGGGGTACTTTGGGCATTTCGTATAGCTAAATGTGTGTTGACTTTCACATCTGATGCATTTGGGGGGATCTTTGCCTTTAATATTAGTGCAATCTCTAGACGGTGGTCGCCCGCGCACTTGTTGCAGCGGGGCGATTCGGTGCAACCCTGAGAGACGTGCCCGAAACGTAAGCAGTTAAAACACTGCAAGGGCTTTTTACTTCCTCGGAATATTTCGACAGTAACAGCTAGAGGCCCAATGCGATTAAGGCTTAGGAACGCCTTGTTATGTTCAGTATTTTGTAATAGTACCAGGACCATTGGCATTTCCACTGAGCCCTTTGCTTTTTTCAGCCTGATGGCTTTTTCCGGGAAGTAATTAGCTTCTTTGAGGTCAACACAGAAGTCATCAAGGTCATAGGTTACGTCAACATTCCTAACGACGTATTTAAGCATTTTTTCCGATTTGAGCTGGTGATGCTGAATTTTAAGCACATCTCTGGTTTTAATTCCAGCCACCAGAGTTTTATGGGTCTCTTCATCATGGCACTTAATCTTAATTGTGTCTCCCTCCTCAGCACTGCCTTACATATCCCTCCTGCATTACCCAGCAGTCCCCTCGTGCAATCTCGTTCCTGATTGGTTGTATTCTGCCCAGTTCCAATCGCCACCTGGTGGTTGCTGCTGGAAACTCCCACAACTCTGCTGAAGCTCCAAATGGAAGTGTGGGAAAACGGAAAAAAACCTTTTCGCGGAAAAAAGAGGACACGCTAGCTGTTTTTGTAAAAAGATACCGGACGCAAAAAAAGTACAAAAAAAAGAGGACTTGTATGGGAAAAAGAGGATGCCTGGTCACCCTAATTAAACGAAATTCTCTGTAAATTATAGAACATAACTGAAAAGGAATAAAATCTTGCAAACATTCCAAAACATGAGCTTTAGCTGTAACAAAGTGATCATCACGTGCATGTGAACATGTCACCAATGCTTAGAAGATAAACGGAAAGTAACAGTATATTCATTCTTGATGCATCAGTTATTACATGACATGCCATTATCTAAGTAATCTTTACAGTCGCGTGTAATCGACTTGAAAGGGTCCATGACAAAACCTCAGAAGTTGATACAGCCGAGTTAAGACCTTAATGATCACGTTTCTGAAAACAGAATATGAAAAAGTTAATCCGTTTTCAAATTATCATGCAAACGGTGGACAGACCAAGCATGCATTCTTATAAGTAGCTTTAAGGTAAAGCTCCTAATAATAAATTTTTACAGTTTAATGCACTTGGCCATGTAAGGCACTCAATATAAGTTTGAGCACCCTCTAGGAATGTGATGGACATACGTGTAATCCTTATGATTAGAATTAAATGGCAGACTCGTCCAAATTTTATTAAATTATTATCATTATTATTGATTTTTGTAAGTGAAAATCAAGGACCAAAAGCAAGTGGAACCTCCCGTACTTTATTTGCAATTTTCAGCATCACAAATTTAGTGAAAAATGATGATGGGATTTACATATTTTAATCACATTAAAATTTAACATTTTGTTAGCTAAAAAACTACATCTTTAATTTCTTTAAAAGTGGACTTAGTCCTTACCTATACACTGAGCTTCTGGATTATAAGCCACCATTTCTCCATCCAAAATGCAGTTCTTAACATTTCGTTTGAAACATTTTCTGATAAATTTTGTTAGTGATCCTTCAAAGGCAGTCCCTCCAAAATTTGAAGTAAAATCAAACCCACTTGAAAACCATAAACAATTCAATTCAATTACTATTAAAATCTGAGATAATTCAAAAGGAATCATTAAATCAAAAGCCATGGAAACCTACTTTCGTGAAAAATACATATAATTATCTCCATCCATGTGCAACTGCATCCTTTCACCATCATATTTAGTCTCCGCAAGAAATTTATTTCCAGTCAATAATTTTTCTACCTAAATTTAATGTCAATTAAAATACTGTATAACTATAAATTTCTCATTTCAACAAGACACTTTTAATTATCTTTGAACAACCCTTACACATGTTGGACAAAATAACATGAATACCTGAAAGGAAAATAAATCCATTAATAAAACCCCCTGTTAAGAGTGATACAGTGTAGAATTTTTACACACAGCAATTCGTGGAATATTGTATCATTCTTCAACCAGAAAATCTACCGATTGTTTCAGAAGTGTTGGAGAAGGGAATTTGCTTCTTGTTATGAAATTCAAGTCTTTTTCATGCTCTTCAAATAAAGACTGGACTACCAGAAGCATTATAATCTGGTGCCATGTTTGTTGGGAAATATGTAGATATGTAGACCATATAAACCCTAGAGTTTATCAGAGTTTATAAGGACTTCAGTGTTCTTCCTGATATTTTATCTGGGTGATTATAAATTAAAAACAAATAAAACATTATGCAGTGTTATGCAATTTTTGTGTATTCTGCCGGGCAGTCACCAAAATCAGCGAGGCACACGGCCCCTTCAAAAGACCCTGGGGAGAATCTTAGACTTACTGGCAGTTATACAGGGTGATTCTAAAAGGTCGTGCCAAAATGAAAACGTAAGTAGAGGGTAAAATTATGAGCAAAAAAGTCTAGTTACGTTTTTCAATTCGAGGGTCTGTTTAAAAAGTTATAGTGCTTTAAAGTTTTGTGACGTCATTTCCGGTTTGTCGTCTAAGACACAACAGTACGAACCAAGCATTCGCAAATTAATGTTAGAAAATAATGTTCGGCCTGGGGCTTTGTTTTGGGGTCTTTACCCTCCAGTTTATTCTGAAGGGTTATTCCATGATGTTCGTTACATTATTATTGGGGAAACCAAACTCGGATCAAGTCCGAAGGCCTAGTCCCAGAGGCGGACCCAGGAGAGGGCCAAGCCCAAGTGACTCAAATGTAAGGAAGGGAGGAGGAGAAAAAAATTTCGTGCTCGTTAGAGTATCGATGTTTGAGTGTAGGAATTTCCTTAGTATGTGACAGGTGTTTAGAATTGTGCTTTCTGTAAGGTTTTGTAAAGTGTGGGTTTAAATTTAATGTTGACAGGCTTTTGTGTAGTGAGTGTGGAATAACCCCAGTGGCAGAAAGAATGACAGGAACAATGTGTACTTTGTTAACTCCCCAAAGGCGTTTTATTTCGTGTGCAAGATCCGTATATTTAGTGATTTTGTCAGTGTATATCTTTTGTAAATCGTGTGTGTTGGGGATGGAGATATCAATTATCTAGGTCACTTTGATTTGCTTATCTACTAGTGTAATGTCTGGTCTGTTATGAGATAGTTTTGTCAGTGATTACAGCTCTGTCAAAATATAGTTTGTGTGTGGTGTTCTCTAAATAGTGTCTGGGATGTATTTATAGTATGGAGTATGGATGTCCCTAAACTTGTGTATCTTAGCTAAATGCTGATGTATGATGTTGGCTACCTGGTTATGTCTGTGTAAATAATCTGTCTGCGTGAGTATTTTGCAACTGGATATGACGTGTTGGATGATTTCCTCTGCGATATGGCATTTCCTGCAAGACTCATTAGTCAAATCTATGATAATATGTTTTCTGTAGCAATAATAATGTTTAGTTTAGTGTTAATAACCTGGTCTTGTATGGCAATCATGGTTCCTTCAGTTTCCCCAAAGAGACTCCCTCCACTCAACCAAAAGTTTGACGCTTTTTTGTCGACGTGAGGCTGGTTGAGGTCAGAAGGATGTCTACCGTGGAGTTGCTTTCCGAGCCATGATTGAAGTTTAGTGATTGTTGTAGGAATGTTATGGGTGCCTAAATCAGCCATGTGTATTTTGTATCAGCCATGCAGACTGCTTTGTGTAATTGTGATGTGTGTTGTTTAGAGTAAAAGAATTCTCTGAGTGACTGAGTCGGTTTTGGTGTAGATCTATTATATCAATAAGACTCTGCCTCCCTCTGAACGAGGCAGGGTGAATCTTTCAATAGCTGCGTGGATGGTGCTTTCTGTGGTTGTTATTATTATTATTATTGTTATTATTATTATTATTATTTATTTATTTATTTATTTATTTATTTATTTATTTATTTATTTATTTATTTTATTCTGCACAGAATGCAAAACAAAGCCAATAAAACCATGCAGAAAGGGGAAAATCAAACAGCAAAAGCCAATTAAATGACTCCCCACACAAAATACAAGAAAACAATCATGAACAAATACAAGTCAAAACCAAAAATCTGTGGACAACATTATTTTTAAGTTAATGGTTTTCTTTATTGAGCTGTAGATGAGTAATTATCAGACCTACAACTATAAAATACATAAGGCGGATTGTTTATTCGAATATCATGCTTGATATAAAAAATCAAAAAAATAAATTAAACACAACTTAAAATAAAAGGCACAAAATAATCAAAGCTTGTGTCAAAATTCTGTGGACACAAAAAATCAAAAATCATAATACTGTGGACAATGCTATTTTACTACACAATGCACACTCCGTATTTAGTGGCATCTCCATGTGCCTTAAGAAGTGAAGTTATTCTTCGTGGCATGGAAGATATCAGCTTGCTGGTGTTATTTTATTCGTGCATTCTGCACCTGAATTCTTAATTCATCCATTGTTGTTGGTCCAGCTTTCTTTACTTCACTTTTCAAAATTCCCCAAATATTCTCTATAGGGTTCATGTCTGGAGAATTCGCAGGCCATTCCATATCATTCATTCGTTTTCTTGCAAGCCATTCCTTGGTTAACTTGGCTGTGTGGCAGGATGGAGCAGATGCTGCTACGACCAAGGTGAAATGAGGCGATTGATGGAAGAAGGCTGGTTGCCAAAACACTTACATATTTCTCAGCATTCATAGTTCCATCAATAAAATGTAATTTACCAGTCCCTTTGGCACTTATACAACCCTAGACCATGCTTGATGCTGGAAACTTAACACTTCATTTTTTTCCAATTAGAATTATTAGCCTCATTCTTTTTTCTCACTACTTTTTCCCACTTTGATTACCCACAGAAAGTTGAAATGTGGATTCATCACTAAATACCACTTTGTTCCATTGTTCAATAGGCCAATCGGCTCGCTCTTTTGCCCACTTCACACGTTTATACTTTTGCACCTTTGTGAGAAATGGTTTTTTAGGAGTATAAAATTTATACCCAAGTTGATGATTACGGCGATATGTGGTTGATACTGATACAGTTTTCCCAATGCTGGCTGACCACTGTTGAGTCAGTTTTGGTCTTTGAGCAAATCTGATTTTCTTGATGACAGAATGAAGCATTCTATCATCACGACTAGAAGTTGTTTTAGTTCGCCCTGTTGGCTTCTTAATTTCAACATTGCTGACTGTTTTAAACTGGTTCACTGTTTTGTGAACTGCACTTTTCGATATTCTAAATTTTGTAGCAATTTTTCTGATTGATTCTTTGTGTTTATGGCATTCAATAATGCGTTCACGAATTTCGAGTGGTGTTGCTTTTGTTGAAGCCATTTTCTTAATTAGGTAATGTAAAAGTATGAACCTTATACCTATAATTCGATAGTGAACTGATCCTTATGCAAATTATCTCATAGAAAATAAATTTTACATTAAAAATAGCATTGTCCACAGTATTATGATTTTTGTTTTTTTGTGTCCACAGTATTTTGACACAAGCTTTGATTATTTTGTGCTTTTTATTTTAAGTTGTGTATAATATATTTTTTTGATTTTTTATATCAAGCATGATATTCAAGTAAACAATCCGCCTTATGTATTTCATAGTTGTAGGTCTGATAATTACTCATCTACAGCTCAATAAAGAAAACCATTAACTTAAAAATAATGTTGTCCACAGATATTTGATTTTGACTTGTAAATCAATCATCAAAATTGACACAGCAAAAAGAGACAACAAATCTATTTACAAGAAAATTAAAATCTATTTACAAATAAAAATTGTTTACAATGATGAAGATGACAAGAAAAAAATATCAAAATCTGGAAAAAGATCTAAAAATAAATTGAAATCGTTAATAATAACAGATAAAGCATCAGGCCCAAAAAGATATTTTTTAATTACCAGTATAAATTCAGTAGCTTAAAAAATACTGATATTATAAAAGTCAATATCACAATTTTTATAGGTTTACCTTAGAAGGATTAGCAGTTTCTGCTAACATTGGCCTAAAAGGAGAAAACAAAGAAACGGATATCTCATGTAGACGCACAATAGGATCATGCAACATTTGACAGACCTGAAAAAGTAATGCCATGAATAAATGGTTAAATTAAATTACAATTTAACAACAAGGAAAAAAGTTTCTAATATACACTGTCATATCAATGAATTATGACCAGCACCTTTTAAAGGCACACGCATGGTTCGCCCCAACAATGATTACACATTGCAAAATTTGCATAACAGGCTGAGAAAGCGTTAAAGCTGGTGCATCAAATGGCAGGTGCACGAGCCTCAAGATGGGTAAACGTCTGGATTTAACGGACATCCAAAAAAAGATGATAATAGTCTATCGCAGCAAGGGTGACACCATCTCCGAAACGGCGCAATTTGTGAACTGTTCATGGTCCGCTGTAGTGAAGGTGTACAAAGAGTGGACAGCAGGGACAGAAATCGCGTCCCAATGCCATCACTGTAAAGGGTCACGAGCCATCGACCAACGGGGTGAGCGACGCCTACAACGACTCGTAAAAGGTGCAAAAGGGCATGAAGTTTTTGCATACTTATTGCCAAACTTTTATGATTTTCACTGAGAGTCACCCAAATGGGTGGATTTACAGTCAGTCCATCAACTGACCACCAGATTCAACAGTGGTGCCAACAAACGCGTATCCGACATTACCGTTGAACGCAGCCTGCTATGGATGGGCCTGAACAGCCGACGCATGGTTGCTGCACCCATGTTGACCAGGGGTCATCGTCAACGACGCCTAGACTTTGCACGTGAGCACCGCCATTGGACCACAGACGAGTGGGCTAAGGTTGCCTTCTCCGACGAGTCAAGGCTTTTGCTCCATAAGATTGACGGGCGATGGCGAGCGCATCGTGAATGCCATGAAAAGAGACTGCAGGAGGCTATTGTGGGCCAGAAACAGGCTGGTGGGATTAGTGTGCCTGTGTGGGGGATCTTCTGTTGGGAGCAGTTAGGTCCACTGATTCGTCTAGAGGGTAATTTGAATGTCTGTGGCTATCCGCCAATTGTAGCGGACCAGGTGCACCCATACATACTCACAATGTTCCCCCAATGTGATAGCGTGTTCCAGCAGGACAATGCATCCTGCCACAAGGCACGTCTCCTTCTGCATTGGTTCGAGGAACACTACTGACTTTCGAATGCTCCCTTGGCCCGCTAATTCGCTGGACATCAATCCAATCGAACATCTGTGGGAGCACCTTGATCGCCATGTACGGTAGCTGGACCCTCCACCTATGACTCTCGAAGCTCTGTGAACAGCGCTTCAAGCGGAATGGACTGCCATACCATCAGACACATACCGCGCACTTCTTGTGTCCATGCCATGAAACCTAGCAGCAGTTATAGCGGCGAAGGGTGGCTACTCCCATTACTAAGCGGGTGGTCATAATTCAGTGATATGACAGTGTATATCGGAAGGGAAAAAATCCTGTATCTTCCGCAGTGAGCTGCAGCCCAAACAGGAGGTTAATAAAAATAAAAGCATAAAGACTCAAAAAAAAAAAAAAAAGTAATTCAGAATTTGAAATAATGGGGAATTTTAGATCTGATTTACACAAATCATAAATATATGAGAATAATATATTTATACAATAACACTTTGAAACCACTGATACCCCAGAGTGAGTGAAAGTATGTATAGCTACCGTTAAAGGTTATTAGAAAAAAACGTAGGGTTGATCATATTGTTCGCATTTTGTTGAGTCCTTTACTCCTGAATAGATTCAAAATCCTGTTGACTTCTGGTCCGAAATATGCAAAAGTGGAAAATTTATGTTTTTATGGACTTTCTATACATAAAAGATATCCAGCATCAGCACCTTAACTTTGAAATCTACAGGAAACCAACAACAACTTCGAACATCATCAGTTACCATTTGAATTACACATGCTTGCACAAAATCACCGCCATAAAAAGCTACATCCATAGAGCAAGACACTTTCTTATCTCAGATGAAAGTAGAAAAGAATTCAACTTCACCCATATAATTGCTATAAAGATGGTGAACAATTTAATTGCACAGGCTTACAGAAGAATTCAACAACAGCAAGAACCATCAACATAAATTTGCCACATTTACGTATTTCAGAAGAGAATGGTTGCAGGGTGATTCTTTTCAAAGGTTGCCCCTAAATACGACAAAGTCCATCCACTAGTTGAAGCAGTGACTCGTCAGAGAAAGCAACCCTTTGTTGTTACAATGATCAAAGACTTCTGTAAAGAGGAACAGCTGGAACTAACAAAGACAACTTAAAACATGTTTCTACGAGTGTAGGACATTTGCCACACCTTCTTGTTCAGAATGTAATTAATAAATATAAAAGAAATACAACTAACTATTCACATACAGGAAATAAAATTTTTTTATTAAGTAAAAGGTAAACAATAATACTAGAGTGTAAAAATTAAATAATAACATAAATACTTATGTGAATAATAACTATAAAAGAAATACGACAAACTGATCACATACTGGAAATTAAATATTTATTAAGTAAAAGGTAAACAATAACATAAATATGATGGTGTAGGACTTTCAATTCAATCGGAACCATAATTAATGCGTCATAATGCATCAGGGTAAACGAAGCCGAAGATAAATATTAGATAATAAAGAATTACGATTGTGGATGGCGTGGTGATAAAGGTTTCATCCCGGGTTCCATTTCTGCTCAAACTGGCAGTTTCTACCAATTTCGCTGCTGCTCGCATGGAAACATCGAAAGCAGTGCGCTGTGCGTCCTTTATAAAAATCTTTATTTTATTTATTTTAATTTAAAATAAATATTTTTATAGAGCTTCATTTATTTTGTAAAATTGCATGCCATATTTTACAATTTTATAATAGAGTGTCATAATATTTCTTTGTGAAAATTTTTTATAAAGATCGGTCGATGTTGATTCCTATTAATTCAGCTGTTTTGGTGGATTTTCGGAATTATCATGGATAATCGCCATCGAGCTTGATCTAGCGGCCCGAATTGGCAGATAATCGTCAAAAATATTTATCCAGCAGGCATGACAAGATACATATTCATCATAGTGTGTAAAGACATGCTTTATTATTAAATATATTATTATTATTATTTGTATTATTTCATCGAATTAAACACAAAGAGCTGGATTTTAAAAAATAGGCCTACATGTTTACATTTCAAACCCGTCATTCAACAAGTCATCTTTCATCGGTTAAAAATTAAAAAAATAATAATATTACATGTAGTGTAAACTTGTCTGAAAATGAAGTTGCTTACATCCTTTCTATGTTCGCCTTTATATCTATGAGTCTTCAGTATGATTTACAGCGACAGCTTACTTTTACGAAGGTGGGCCAACACAATTGTAATTCTTTATTATCTAATATTGTTGTTTACCTTTTACTTAGTAAATATTTAATTTCCAGTATGTGATCACTTTGTCGTATTTCTTTTATAGTTATTATTCACATAAGTATTTACGTTATTATTTAATTTTTACACTCTAGTATTATTGTTTACCTTTTACCTAATAAAAAATTTTTATTTCCTGTATGTGAATAGTTAGTTGTATTTCTTTTATAGTTATTAAATACATTCAGGTGTGGCAAATGTCCGGTCAGTTCCCGTTTCTACACGCCTTTATATGTGCTTAATGGACTCTGCTGCAAAATTCCTCCAAAAAAATGATAAAATGCTATTTCATAAACATTCCTTTAAAGTATAATTCATTGTTTATTATTAAAGTATTAAATAATTAAAAGTTATAAGAGAACCTTTGAAAGACTGTTGGAAACATCAAATAGATTAATGGCATCTGGATGGTAAAGCGTGAGAATAGTTTGCTCACTCACTCCAATTTTTAATGATTTCATAATCATTCTTATTAACCATTTCTGTTCCATTGCTGATGTATTCCTTAACAAGTGAAGTAAGTTCTTTTTTACAGTATCTAAAACACATCAATTCAACAAAAATCAGTTATTATAGTATTTTACATAGATTGTAATCACTATCAAAAATTTAAAAAAAAAAAAATCAGTTATATATTATACCTTTTTCTTTAGATGCATTACCTACAGCTATAGCATCTAAGCAATTATTGACATCTTCAACTGTCAATGATCCTTGGCTAGGACACCGATTTTTCAAAACATAATAAGCAACATGTGCAAAATCTCCTGCATCCTTTGAACAAGAAAATAAATAAATAAATAAATAAATAAATAAATAAATAAATAAATAAATAAATAAATAAAGTAAAATGCTTGAAATCAGAATCTTTAAAATTATAACATTCCAACAAATGTCATTCTTATTTTTACTCACATTTCTGGCATTTGCAGGTGAACGATAATTGAGGAGTTTCAAAGCATCTGAACTCTCTTTACTCAAACAGAGTATTTCAATGTATAATTTAGCCAATGTGATCTTTAGTAACAAAATGAAATAAAATTAAAAAATAAAATACAACAGTTTAATGTTTTTTAATGAAAAGGAATCGTTAAGAAAATTATTTTTAATAAACAGGAATGGCTATGTAGAACAAATGTTCCATAAAATTTTTAGACCTCTTAACATTAGACAATTTTGAAATACTGTACACTGTAAGGTTAAATGAGTTCACTTTATCACGCTCAATAGGTAGGGACGTCATAGAGATAGTATACTTTATACACTCATGCGCATAATATACTTTTTCACTCAAGCCAGCTCGCAACCGTTCGTTCCAGTCTATTGTTGAAGTGCCAGGATTTAAGAAAATTAGAACATTTTAAAAATTTGTTCCTACCTATTGAGTGTGATAAAGTGAACTCTTACATTTCACCTTATAGTGAGAGAACTCTACATATACGATAAAACATTAAACAGAGAAAACACAACCACTATGTTTCCTCTTTTATAAAGAGGGCAAATGCAAGATGAAATATCCAACTCCAGTGTATCTTTATTTACTTGTTAAGCATTCTGGGATTGTTTGATTTTCACAATCAGCGACTTGCAGATGCTTTCAACAAGATCAGAAAGAGCATTGAGCTGCATTGTGTCAGAATCTCCCCAACCGAGATGAGGAGGATAGAATTTCTTGTCAAGCATCATTAGAGGTGATAAAACATGGGCCTAGGGCTATGACATTGAAATCAAGTTCAGTCCTCTCAGTGTGTTGGTGAATTCACCTCGGCCGAAAAAAGCACACTCGGTTCGGCCCAATGTCAAAATCAAACTAACCGTAGTTTTTTATGTTAATGGCATGAGCATTCATCATAAATTCCTCCTCCCATCTGATCAGACAGTAATCATCAGACTAAACATTTGAAATTTGTAAATTCTTCAAAAATGATCCGACAGCTAAATAATGAAATAAATTTTGGAAAAAGAAAACACGTCTTGACATAATTAATGAAATAGTCGATAACCTTAAAAAAGATGAATCATCATCATTTCTAACTTTGTTAGTCACCAATCAGCATGGATGATGCTAATTGGTGGACACATCCTTCTGTTATCATGTAAAGAGTATGTTCATCCACTGTTGTTTGTCATTTTATGTCCTATTGAAGATGGTGTATTACTGAAACAATAAATCTACTGTATTGTTAATTCCAGACCCAGTTTCTTCATTTAATTAATTGTTTCAACAATACTGATCACCATGAAATTATTAAAAAGTATCAAAATCCATAAAGTTTATAGAGAATGTTATTTATTCAGATGAATCAAGTACATATTTGAATAGTGGTACCACTACATTTATAGCTATCAAATATCAAAATCAAAAACTCATTAATCACAAAATGTCATATTCTGAGTAACTTTACGAAAAAAATTACCTCTTTAATGCCATATGCCCCTCGTTCTTTCTCCAACTGTGGAAGCAGGAGGCGCATTGCAGGGTAAAATGAGTCTTCCTAATTGTGTGATAAGTAAAGTCTCTTAAGATAAAAGCTAAAAACAAATTATTTGAAAGGATAAACTCTATGGAAAACTTCAACTAATTTTATTTTGCACAATGATTACTTTAAGTGTAACAAAGAATATATCAATTGAACAGTTTAAATTTGTCCCAATGTTTTATTATAAGAAAAATGCCCAAGAGAAGCGAAAATTAGCACTCAGTTTTCTTTAAGAAAATACCCAAACAATGAAATCTGAAAACCTGCCATAATCTTGTTCTCGACAAGTGCTGCACTACAATTCACAAAGACAGTTATGCATCATGATTTTTCACTGCACTGCAATTCACACCCCAAGGGGATAAAATAATGGAACAGAGTGAATTTTGCATGAAAAATTTTTGTTAATTTCATTAATTTACATTTCAATTTGGAAATCTTTTAAGCATGCTATGCTATTATTAACACCTTCACCTTTCATTTTAAATAAAGTTGTCTGTAACCACAGAGTTTACCTTTAAAATCTGATTTTAAGTCTTACTCATTTACTTACAGTTTCTGGATCATTTTTGTGAACTTTAGCATGACAATTACGCCACGCTGTAATGAAGTCCTTCAAAACCTTTTGTTTATTCTCTTTGCCTTGTTTGGAGCTTACTTTCTCACATACTTTACAGAGATCTGCAAAGGGTACTTTCTGTGCTACAGTCGGCATAATTCTGGTTTCTCCAAATGAATGTTATAAATAAACTGGATCAAAAATAAAATGAAAAATTTAAAAGAACTTACATGATAAAATCGTGAACAAAAGTTAAATGTAGAAATGTTCTAAATATTATTTAAAATAATTTATTTATAAGAGTGCTGTAAATAACATAGTGGCAATGCTCTCAGGAGAGATTGATAATTAAGTTGAAAATGGAAAGTAGAATCAATCTAAAGTAATGATGTGATATTTTCCATGTAATAAAATGTACAGATGGCATGTACTTTACGTTAGATGAAAGTAAATTTGACCGCTTGGATGATAAAAATCATGATGAGTTTCTGTAGATCCAAACCTTGGAGGCTTTTTATAGAAGAAATTTTGCACAGATATTAACATTCGATGACCTCAAGTCCAGATGATAACACAGTCTTAGTTGAATATGGGAAGAGACTCCAACATTTGGCATCTACATAACAGTCGTCTTACCAAAGTATTCAACTAAGACTGTGTTATCATCTGGACTTGAGGTCGTCGAATGAGTTTTAACATCCAAGTGGTCAAATTTTCTTTCATCAAAGTAAAAAGTACATTCCATCTGTATATTTTATTACATGGAAAATACCACATTAGTTTAGAGATGTTGATAATTCAATTGGTATTGTTGACCAACAGAGATGCTGATTATATTCATTGTTACATGTATACAATTCAATACAGCCCATGTAACAAATGGACTCACAAAAAATTAGAACAATCACTGATAAAAATCCAAGTTGCATAAGGTAAAAGTGCAAATTATTGTTATTATAGGCTCAAATAGCCTGTAGTAGCAGTGCCCCACTTTGTGCTTGATATGGCACACCACTAGTTTTACCTATGGTGTTGCCAGCGTAAATGATAACATTTACGACGCACTCTGCCAATTGTCGTGCACAAAAGATGTATAAGGCATTTCAAAATGATTTGAATGAGGAATATAACATTTCAGCAAAATCAGCAAAATACAACAGCAATTCAATATCAGGCAAAATAAACTATTTCTGTCCAAAAATATGGTATCAGGAATGGATAAAGTATACATTCAAAATTATTTTTGTATTGTAAATGTATACCATATTTTCAGACAGATGGAGTGCTTAGCCACTGATGAGAACATTTTGTAATGTGTCTGGATAGATTTGGATTCCAGCATTGACATTTGCCAAATAATGAAGGTAGCTCACATAGAGCATTGACTAACCAGTTTTATATTACCTACTGAGAATTAACTTGGATAGTTCCATTACAGTGTGTGAAATTATATCTTATTTTGAAAATTTGTGCAATAAATAGAACAATTTGAAATGCTTCAAATAATTTTGAAACACCCTGTATAGAAAATTTTTTACAGCCTTTTAAATTTTGGTATATAGCAAACTAAACACCCTATACTTTTTTTAAACAGAAACAATACTGTTTTGAATTTATAAAATATGCAGTCTTCTCCTCAGAAAGTGTTATCAGGTGGGTGGAAATAATTGCAGTGATAGGAAGGTTTTTCTAAATTCATTAAATCGATGGAAAAAATATTGCTGAGCAAGTCCATGAAGTTAAATAAGTCCTGTTTAAAACTAATAAACAAAAGTTTAAAAAAAATTAAACTTTAAAAGACTCTGTTTTAAATTTAGTTCCTTAGACAGATGAAGAGAAGAAATTGGAAGGCATAGCAGATGAAAAGTAGCATTTTACAGAAATAAAATGGGAGGGGAGACTGTTTATCAATTCTTTTATTATAATGGCAATTTAAATTTTTTATTTCAAAAATAAGGACAATCATAAAAATTGATATAAAAATGTCATGGCAGTTAATAAATGGTCAAATAGGCCATCAAAACTGACAGAAAGTGACCAAAGAGCTCTGAAGTGTATCATATCATCTCATCATTCTTCTGATGAAATCACTGCATAAGGAGATCATAAGGTGAATTTCCATGGCCAAGCAGCTGCATACAAACCAATGATAAATGGCAATAATGACAAATGACAACAGCATCTAGCTTGGTGATAAATTCTTTTGGCCTATAATGGCACTCAGTTAAGATGGGGATGCGAAAAATGTCTTTGCCTCGAGGCACTGAAAGCATTTGCTATACTACTGAATAATGGAAACAAATTTTATGGAGCAACAAATCTTATTTTACTCTGTTCCAACATGATAGTTGCTCCTGGGTGTAGTGGATACCTGGAGAATGGGTACACTGAATTGTGTTATTTCAATTGTTAAGCAGTGGTAGTAGTGTGATGGCATGGGACTGCACAGTATGGATGGACTGCTGATCTTAGTGAATGGTCCATGAATGCCTGTAAGCATTTGAATGTTCTTGGCAATTCTGCACTGCCATGTTTTTTCAATAATATGGAAAATGCCATACATCTAGCATGAATAAACACCATATCATACTATGTGATCTGGTCAAAGTGGTTTCAAGACTAGTGTGAAAGACACTGCACAGAGCCGTAACTGAGATCTCAGAGGTCCTCTGGGATGAACTGTAACGTCAGTTGTGAGACTTACCCAGACACCCATTCTTCCCTGTCAGAATTACGAGGGTAGCCCTGAAGGTAATGCACCCATTCTTCAAAAATTATTTATTGAACACAATGAAACTTATACACACGAAAGAATGATGTTTCTTCTACACTCTCTACTTTTCCACATAATCTCCATCCCGTTCTATAGCCTTCCTCCAGCGAGACACAAGGGCGTGTATGCCCTGTCGGTACCAGTCCTTGTTCTGTTCACGCGGCCATGTCTTCACTGTGTGAATCACCTCTTCGTCATCCTCAAAATATCTTCCACGAATGGCATTCTTCGATGGCCCAAACAAGTGAAAGTCTG
>JAHWFO010074614.1:257358-281549 GCA_023313115.1 Rhysida immarginata | reverse complement strand
GACTAACCTTAAGAGAATCGTACGAATTTACCCGATTGGACGAACGAAATAAGACTTCCTAACTTTCACGCTATTGACTGGAATTAGTGTTTAAAATAAATAAAAAGGAGAACTTTCACGTAGTTACGAACTGATTAATAATGGTGTAATTAAAAAAGTGGAAATAATTATAATGGAATGTTAATCAAAAGCTAAGAGACTTTCTATCTTACCGAAAGAATATTTAATTTGTTCTCGTTTCCAATATATACATTCTTCGTTTTTTTTTATTTTTATATTGGCCTTAATCTCTTTGCGAAGGGCTTGTTTGTTGTATCGCATCCTTCAATTTATTATTAAACTCGCCCTTTCCCTCTCAAGGAGGGATCAACCAAACGAATGTTTATGTATTTGTTAATCTTACAGGTAGTCATGAAGACAGAACACTAATAACGATCAATTAGTTTAATCTCTCCCCCCCCCCTTAGGCCATCAAACGCAATAAAAATTGTAACGGATACTCTCAGTTAGGCGAGGACGTTACAGTAGATAGCACTAAAGAATCATAGCGTACTAATAGTCTCTTATTCAATTTCTATAACTGAGTACTTAATGGCAAACACTTAGAAACACTATTTTAAAATAACTTACTGGAAGCAGGAATCGCCTGGGGCCTTGTGCACGCTGCCGCTCGCGCCTCATTACACTCTTAAGTCATCTCTTGCTGTTTCGTTCGAATTCTGCGAAGTTCCTAATGTAGCACTGCATTCCGCCGTTGTCCTTGCCAGCACTCTCAGCTTGGGCGAAGCCTCGGCGTTACTCGAATTTGAAGCCGTCTCGAGCTGTCTCACCGTACACCATTTCTTAAATTCCTCGCTTTTATCCACAGTCTCTGTATTCTTCAATTTCCTCTCTGTATTTCTCTCTCTCCTCTCTTCGAGTTGTAATCTACCTTCGTTCCATAACTCGGTCCTTTGTTCATAACCCTTTTATTCCTTATGATATTCTTCTTCTCGATCTCAATCTTCTTTCCAATCCTTTTCACCTCTTTCCAGTCGGTCTCTTATTCCCTTCTGATCTATCTTTTTCTTCTCTCTTCCTTTCTTCCCCATCTTTCTCAATCTTCCGATCTTGGCATCGCCCGCTCTTCTTCATTCTTCGATGGGAGTGGATTCTCCGTGTGACGCTCTTCTCTTTTCTTCATCTTTCTTTTCGTTTTTACTAAATTCTCGCTTCGATCTTTTTTTTGATCCAAGCTCGAATTTTTTCGCTGACAATGATACATCATTACTAGTGGTTTAATATACAGGGTGATTCAGAAAGGTAGGTCAAGAATGAAACACAATGTACAGTTTGTAGCGGGGAACAATATTTTTCCTATAAACATGGGCCCGGAAATGCATCCGTACAGAGATAATGCAACTTGTACGAGGTATTAATGTATGTGCGTTACCCGGACGGCAATGGTAGGGTCCATGTAAATTAGGATCTAAACATGTAAATTGTTCGTGTTCTCTCCTTTAAAAGAGACGGAACGAAACATGTAACTCCATTGTCTTTTTATGGGGCCACATCAAGCAGTTGGTGTATGCCACACTAGTCGACAATCCCGATGACCTTGTAGCTAAAATTGTTACAGCGCGTGGAGAAGTCAGTGATTCTCCAGACATCTTCTCCAGAGTTCGCGAGAATGTCGTCCGCAGACTAAACACCTGCATCGAGGCTCAGGGTCGGCATTTTGAACACCTACTGTAATAACATTCCTACCTCGTACAGGTTGTATTATCTCGGTAAGGATGCATTTCCGGACCCATGTTTGTAGGAAAAATTTTGTTCCCCGCTACAAACTGTACATGGTATTTCATTCTTGACCTACCTTTCTGAATCACCCTGTATTACATGGTATATCTTAACATTGAAAGTTTCTAACGGTACCATAATGGTACCAATACAACATGTACCATTGAATAATAGTTATTAAATAAAAATGAAAAATAAAAATTTTTATTTTTCATTTTTATTTAATAACTATTATTTATTGTATTCCAGGGTTTTTGTGTCTCGTCCTTTTCTCTTATAAATATCCGTTCAATGCACCATTGAACAAATTTTAACTGATTTTGACCATCAAGCTAGCCTTCACTCGACTTTAGCTATCGAATGGCAACGACAGAAAGCATTGATCAATGCATAGGCCATTTATACATGGAATTGTATAGTAAAAAACGTGGTCCCCTCTATTATTTGTGATCTTTTGTACCGGAAATAGCTCACCGATATTTTCCACCAACGAACGCAAGCTGTTATTTTGCCTAAGTTGTGTGATGGCGAAAACGGAAATCGAAAATTCGGAAGCGATCAAACGTTAGAGCACCAGCAGACAGACGGACGCACTTTGTGAAAACATAAGTAGTTATCGGTTCAAGCAAGAAGCGTTGTTCTTCCTGTCTTTTAGGCTTATCCCGAGCATCTTACGCTCCATCTTCCTCTGCACTACATTTAGCATATTGATTTGCTTGTTTGTCAGCTTCCACACCTCTGCCCCATAGTTCATAGCGGGGAGGACAGATTGGTCTTCCTTAGCACTTACTTTTTAATGCTAAGTTGATCCTACTTTTGAATATTGACGACAATCGCTTGCCGAACCATGGTGCCCGTGTCGATCGCAAGAGGAGGGGAAAATGAAAGTTTTTTTCGTATATTTTATTGATTTTGAGTTCGAATTGAAAATATTTATACAGTGTTGTCCAAAAAGATTACCACTTACATGGGATTGACTTTTATTTTAATAACATAATAACATACACTATGTACACAAGTCCAAATGAAGCTAATGCACTCTTTCGACCTTCCAAGCTGCTACCTTCCTTCTCTCTTCCAACGTAAGTCAGGTGGCCATATTTAATCTGCAACAATAGAAAATTAAAAATGATGTAGTACCATATGAGTGGTAACATGTTTTTGGACAACCCTGTATATGCTATGTGAATATTGAGACCTTCATCGTTCATTTTAAACAAAGTTGTTTTGTGTGTGGAATTTACCTTTAAAAGAAGCTTATGCCCACGGAGAACGTTGTCGACAGTGTTATCGGAGAAGCCATTCAACCTTGCTATAGCACTTTAATGGTACAGTCAACCAAAGGAAATAATCCACACGAGTTTAATACTTAATATTACATTTCATGCTAATGTGTTGTTTTAATAGCTTTTTTAGTTATAATTATTTAAATTTAATAATCTTAATAATGTTAACTCTAAATGTAATATTAAAAATAAATTAATATTGAAACGGTAAAACTTAAGAGTAAAATTCAAGTGTGGATTATTTCTCTTTGACAACTGTACTTAATTCAGTTTGGTACCTTTGGTCGGATAGAGGAATTTTAAGGCGGCGGTAGATCAACATCTTTATGGCTAGGACAGTGAACGGATTCATTCATAATATAGCGACGATTGTTGGTCGATTTTCGATAAATGTCGAACTCTAACCTATCATTAACCCTAATAATGCTTAAATCTAGGAAAGGAAGCCTCATATATGAATTTGATTGTAAGAAACTTATTTGATTCGCTGTGAAAAGAGCTAATATTACAGTGATTGGTGTCAAAAACAACGAAGATATCATGCACGTTTCTCTTCCATATACGGAGAAAATAAAAAAAGAGGGTTGTAGATAATTGATTATCGAATTCACTCATAAACAGATTAGCGATGAACGGACTAAGACTATTGCCCATAAACTAGACATAGTCTACGGATAGACAACGCACTCACTAAACATAAAGCTCGACGATATTCAATATAAAACCACAGGGAAGATGATTTTTTTAAAGTTCTCGCAGGCGCATATGGACGAATAACAGAAAGCTCAACGCACACGCAGCGACATTGGGTTTTTCTCTTTCCAGGAGTGCAAATTTTATGTCCGTACTATTCGAGATGTATAAACCCTACAGAAAGTCACAATTCTAAGTCGCATGGTAAGGAAATTCATACATCTAGCATTAATACTCCCACTAACATGTAGCTATTCCTTTCTCAGCATTTCAACAAATGCAAAACTGAACAAAAATAAAGCTAGGAAAACCGAAGTGTACTGAAAGGAAAGCGTATACTTTGGTTTTCCTCGTGTTCTCCCTATTCCTGCCGAATGATGAAAGCCTTGCTTTCGAAATGCGCATCCAAGTCGTAGTTTTCTGTTATTTCTGTTGTGGTTAAAGAGTTTTTCTTTCATCTGGTTATTACTATTATCCACATAACCTTTTATTTTTGGTAACTTGTCATAATTTGTTACAATTTTTTATTATCAATTTTGTTGGTAGTTATTTTCCTTTGTATCATCGTGCCTTCTTACCAGAATTCTTATCAAAAAGAAAGCTCTCAAATTCTTCCGTAATTTGTGGGAAAACAACGGACAGCACAATGTAAATGCAAAATGGATCGAGCAGGTTGAAAAACAGTAAATATGTCGAGCTTGGAAGATATACGGATAACAAAAGAGATGATGATTTATACTGTACTTATACTGATATTTGAATCCATTGGTCTTGGCCCTTTCTGAGCTCGTATGTGGGACTTGGCTTCCGGACTTGATCCGAGTTTGGTTTTACCAAGACAATATGTAATAATATTTTTGATAATATAAATATTGATCTATTAAAAATAAATGTTTTAAATTATATTAATTTTCTTTTCAGCATATTCTTACATTGATATTACTTTGGCACCATTTTATATCTCAGATATATCCTTGAATAAAATGGTAAGAAAATTATTTTATTCATATTTAAATAAAATAGATGAATAGATAATAGCCTGCACAACATCAATTTTAATTCCAAAATTTAAATATATATATTACGGTAGACAGCAATTGGTTTATATTAATGGCAAGGAAATTATAAAAAGTTTTAAGTATGTTTAACTGAACAATTTCGAACTGTAGACACATGACGAAAACCCTCGGTGACATCTATTTAGTGACCAAGACGGCAAAAATCGCCGTACACGACAGTTTCTATTTTAGCAGGCTAGGTCCCAAGTTAACGGTATCGATCTTCTCCTCCCGATATGCTTCCAAAATACTGTCCAACAGAGTACTTTACAGTAATGGAAGAAACAGCATCAAGATACGGGTCCGAAGATAAAGGTCTTGAACGAATTTTTTGACTTGGGTATACAGAAACTGGTTACACTTTGGAACCGCTGCATAAAGAAATGCGGAGATTATG
This sequence comes from Rhysida immarginata, assembly GCA_023313115.1. NCBI lineage: Eukaryota > Metazoa > Arthropoda > Chilopoda > Scolopendromorpha > Scolopendridae > Rhysida > Rhysida immarginata. The sequence goes on along the minus strand of JAHWFO010074614.1, from coordinate 276,336 downwards.
TTGAAAAATAAGGCAATAAATAGTTTCTAAAATACAATTTGGATTGCTCTGAATATTTGAAATAATTTATGAAACGCAAATTTCCGTTACTTTCGGATTCTCCCTTGTCGTTTGGCATTTAGGCGACTGTAACGTGGAAAAGTAGCAGAAATCATAATGTGACGCAGTGGAATAATTGGATCACGTGACAGTGAACGGATGTAGTTAAATAAATGGCATTTATTAAATGAAATAAGATTTTTTGAGTGAAAAGAATAAATAATGCTTAATAATTTAGTAAGAATAAAGGCTTAGAAGAGCTAGCTACTAGTTGGCCTAATAGCAAAGTAAATATCACAGACAAAAATGTAAAGGCTAAGAACAAACTACGTAGCTAAACCTTAGCAATGTTCTCAAACATAAAAGCCCGCTTGGCTAAAGCAACTAATAAGCATTAGACAAAATAACACAAGCGTGTAGACTTAATGCAAAATCATAATTCATACGTCATTGAACACTGGCTAAACAATATATAAATAAATAAATAAGTAGATAATATCCTTAAATTTTTAACCAAGCTTAACCGCCTAAGCGATATCACAGGTTGACTACAATAACCAATTGAACATACACTCACTTGTCGAAATACACAAATGGTTACACCAAATTCGAAACAAAAGCCGTATTCTTATTCTTATAACGTAAGTTAGAAAACCACAATTGCATACATCATTTTCACATAACTAATATATATAGCCTCTTATAATTAGGGAAAGAGCTATTAATAATGTCAGTATTAAATGAGAAGACTGTATGCGTAACAACGCAACACAGTGACGACACAAATTGGAAAGACCTTAATTTCTAATACGCATTAGCAAGAGTTCATTGTCCTTGCGTAAAGTTCAGAAATCGAAAATTGGAATTACAATAGTTTAATGTCCACTGTCGGTAAATAGTCCTTATAAAATTTTTATTTAAACATAGCACTTAAAGAAGACCAATATCTCAGTTCCTAAGGAGTCCTTATCGTTAAACTCATTACAGATAAGCACATAATTATCGTAAGCACTTTCAACACACATTATCTGAAATTAACATTAGATGAAACACTGTGAATAAATTTTACGGAACTAGATAATTTAACGGGCAGACTAAATGGAGGATGGGAAGGATTACGGTCGTCTACGACTGTTTTTCACGTCTGGCTGGATGAGAGTGAATCCCAGCGCATGCTGCACATAAGCCGTTAGACCCACTGGCCATATCCCTCTAACAACTTCATTAACGGTAGAATTCGCCGAAACAGACTTGAAACAATTCGCCGTTATTTTCGATAGTAAAGAAGATACTCACAAGGCTAGTCGTGCTCACTGGAAAGGTCCGTCCCAGGGATACAGGCGTCTCAGGGCTGCTCAAGCTGGATTTCCGGCTGACGTCGATACTCTCTCGGCGCAGCTGCGTCGAAAACGCCGCCTTAAACGCTTGCCGGCATGGCTCGCTCACGATCGTCTTCGCCGACGCTGAATCCGGCGGGGGTTCCTTGTAATCCCCGTGCTCAATACTGCGGTTACAATTCCTTGTTATCGCACATAGCTCCTAGCCCGGTTTCCCGCCATCGAATTTTCTTGGGCTCCTTGCACGAACCTTCCTTTTTCTCCCCCGAGACCAGTCTCCCTTCTCTCGTTTGAAAATTTTGAAATTCGCCCGTTGACTTCGTTCTGTTTTCCAATTGGCTGGGGCGTGATGACGGGTTTGACGGCGATGCTGACGTTGCTCCGCCCTCCTCTTCGAGCTATAGAAAACCCGAGAGTGAAAGCGAACGCCATTGTCAACGGAATTCGTGTTGGTATTCGAATCCCGTGACAGCGACACAACTTTGTGACTTTTCAATTATGGATAAAAAAAAAAATTCCAATAATTGTCAGTGTTGTCCATTTGGATTAAAACTGTAATGGAAATCAAATCCAGGGTGGACCTCTTCTTGGGGATTCATTTTCTTTATTATCTAACGCGAGTTTTTGAACTTCAGAATTCCAGCATGGACACAGGTTCATCAGTGGTGAACCACATTCAGGACTTCCAAAAACGGCTATTACGCGAGAAATTGTGACTAAAATAAATGACATGGTTTTGTCAGATTGCCAAATAAAATTGTTGAAATACGAAAAGCCATGGGCGTATTTTACGAAAGAGTGATTTATATTTTACATAATAATATGGGTATTAAAAACCGTTCTACAGTGTTTTTATAAAAAAGTATAAAGAAAGGTTTCGGAAAAATATATTTATTTCAGATATTGCTACAAGAACTTAAGATTCTCCAAAGTACATCCCTTGAGCGTCGACACACTTTAGCCAGCGGCTTTTCCACGATTCGAAGGCTCCCTGGTAGGCTTATTCCGGAAGGTCCTTAAGGGTACGAGTGCAAGCTTCTTTGACGGCATTTAGGGTCCCATGGTGGTGTCCTTTGAGGGAGGATTTCACTTTTGGGAATAGGAAAAAGTCTGCTGGGGCCAAGTCGGGACTGTAAGGGGGTTGGGAAATCGTCGCGACGCCGTTTTATGTCAGGTAGTCGGTCACCTTGGAGCAGGTGTTGCTGGGTGCATTGTCGTGATGCAATTTTCAATTTCTGGCGATGGCTGGCCTCACCCGGTTAACCGACGGTCTGAATTCAGCACTTCACGCACACGTTGCACGTTGTTGTCGGTTCTTGACGTCGACGGCCGTCCAGCGCGGGGCTCGTCCTCCATACTCTCTCGGCCATCTTTGAAGTGCTTGTTGCCACTTAAAAACTGCAGTTTGTGGCATGCTTTCATCCCCGAACACTTGCCAAATCATGCCCAATGTCTCCGTACCCGATTTCCCCAGGCCAACACAAAATTTGGTGGCCTACCGCTGTTCAATCTTCGCTGCATTTTGAGCTTGTACCGAGTCACTCGACAGGGGTCCACTAATACTTCGATCTAACCTGAACAAACGCTCGTAGGCGACTGACGCTTGGCGCGTTTTGAAGGTCAGACACCACACAACCGAGCATATTCGGTGCGAGCGCGTTGCGAACTACAGTTACGTCAGGAAAAAATTGTTCCCGATACTTTTTATACAAACCCTGTATAGAGGGTGAGTCAAAAGTCGCAGCACACCCTTTTGTTTCGAAAACTTTACAGAAATTGTAAAATCTGAATATGCTAGTAAGGTATGGGTGAGGTGGTCTATCTTTTACGATATGTACCGAACATAGCCGCCATCTTGAAATCGGCCATCTTGAATCTAAGTCAATTTTTTTCAATAAAAAGGGGGGTCGTGTGATACATCAATCAACATAAGCATTTTCTGAAAAATTCATTCCTGTAAACAGATTTGAAGCAGCAGTTATGGTTCAAAAGTTAAAACACATTTTGTTTCATTTTGTAGCAGGTACGAGGGGAGATCAAAAAGTAAGTTGCACTAACTCGCCGCAAGAGCGCGCTGTGTGTCGCAATCTTGGGCAAAGCGGAGAAAGGGACATTAACTGCGCAGACGTCGGATAGGAGGGTTGCTGTGGTTTCCCGTCGTGTTTTGTGTGACTAGCGGGCTAAAAAGCAATGGCGCATCAACTGGATGTCCACTCCAAACTTGAGGTACGAGCAGCATTCCGATTTCTATGGGCCAAACGGGTGAATTGTACGGACATTTATCGTGAAATCACTGCTGTATAAGGAAATTGAGCGCCGGTGTGATTTTGTTGCACGATAACGCAACACCTCACGAGGCCCGCCAAACGTGCGAACTGCTGCAGCGATTCAAGTGGGAGGTTTGGCAACATCCTCCATACAGTTCCGACTTAGCGCCATGCGACTTTCATCTTTTCGGTAAGCTCAACACGGAACTCGGTGGACAACGATTTCGAAACGATGAGGAGGTGAAAGCGGCTGTCACCGTGTGGTTACAAACCGCTGGAGGAGATTTCTATGCATCCGGAATCGAAAAGTTGGTTGATCGTTCGGATAAATGTTTAGGGTCTCTTGGGGACTATGTGGAAAAGTGAACCTACATTGTATGCTGCTATAGCCGTGTTGCTTTTGTATAGGTGGTGTAATAAATGGCCATACCGTGGAAGTGCAACTAACTTTTTGAAGTGAAGATGGCTTTGACCACGGCGGAGAGAATTGAGGTCATTTTGATGTCTGGAGAACGAAGTTTCCGTGTCCTAGCTGCAGATTTTAAAACCGGCACCCAGAAAGACCTCCAATTTCACACAATACTGTCAGGTGCTAAATTAAGAAATTCCGAGAATCTGGGACTGTGGTTGACAAGGCACGGAGTGGCCGTCCAATATGTGCTACTGACGAGGCAACCTCAACAATGGTTTTGGCGTCCTTCGTCAAGAGCCCACAATGCCTCACACGACGTTTTTCAGCAGAATGTGGAATCAGCCAGTCATCGATCGTACGAATCCTTCCTGCTCATCAATGGCAGCCATAAAAGATTCAAATACTCCAGCACCTAGCAGAGGATGACCCAGACAGACGTATGCAATTTTGCACGTGGTGAAGAGGCAAACTTTTATGTCAGTGGTGAAGTCAACCGTCATAACCATAGGTATTGGAGTGACCAGAATTCACACTGGATGGAACCTTCCAAGGTAGTTGGTGACGTAGAAGTTATGGTGTGGTGTGGAATATGGGGTACCCGTGTAATTGGACCCATTTTCATTGACGAGAACCTAAATGCTCAACTTTTCCTGGAAATGCTGCAAGAAGTGGTGTCTCCCTCACTTCTGAATGAAGACAGTAGCTTGTCCTCTTACTTTTGTGTCCTTCAAGGTCAGCTGAATTTTTAATTTCTGTCCGTCAGGCCTATCGCGCGCTCATTTCTAGGGGTTGGGGCATGGAAGATGCCTGATTTTATGGGGTAAAATGTTTTTTTGTGGTAGTTATTGACTGTGTTTATTGCTATGTAGTGATAATCTCGCTTGTTGCCTGTGTTTACAATGGTTTGTTTTGCGCCGAGCGCGATTTCCTCCGTTGGCGGCGCTGTAACAATCGTTGGTCAGATGTCGACTTTGTTTCCCGATATCTCCTCGCATGGTTATTGTTGCGTCCTCGACGTGTTGTTTTTCTGTTTTTGTTTTTTTTTGATTTTTTAAGTGTTAAAAATACACTTTTTTGGGAGAGGAGGGTGAAACGGGCTGTGCTTGAACGCGGCTGACCGATGTTGTCGCCGATATGGCTGAGTTGCTTAGCGACTCAAGCCTCGAACGTTTGAGTGTGCTATCAGCTTCAGCTACGATCTATTTGACGCTGTATTACAGTAGTTGAATGTTGATCGTTCATTATTTTGATGGTTTCATTTCCGTTTGTAGTTTTTTTTTTTTTTTTTTTTTGCTACAAGTTTTGTTGAGCAGGCCTTTCAAAGATACGGCTGTTCGACTGCTGACGGGATTGAGGCGCGCCAGTGAGCACCCTCGCGTCGTCGACCATGCAGGGAAGTGTACTTTGTTATGGATTGTGGAATTCACGCCGGGTGAGTGTTTAAATTTACGTTACGTTACGTTACATTAAACTTACGTTAAATTTGCGTTAAAGTTAAGAGCGCAGAATGGAACAATCGCGTGTTTTCAACATACGGCTGGAGAAATGCAAGTGAACTTGGCGTTACATCCAAGGGAATGCGTCAGTGACGAATTAAAGTTTTGTCAAAGTGTAGTTGGTAAGAACTTGTTGTAAGTGCAACTTTTGAGCTACTATTAGGTAGCGATAGTTTGAAACTGAAACAGTCAGCCCCCCCCCCCTTGTTAATAATGTTAAAAACGAGAGATATTGGTATGGCCGGGATAAAGGAGAAATGAAAGGTGTAGCAACTTTTCCACGGTATTGTTTTGGTTGCACCGAGCTTATGAGCACTTTCGTATTTGGGAGAAGATTTTGCATACCAACATATGCTGGAAACAGCACCATGGCAAGGAACTATACTTTGTCTCACTATATGAAAATAGCTGCAAGGCAGTATGGGGAAGCCACGTTACCAATTGTCATCTCTTTCAGATCAACGCACAGTCAATAAAAAAGAAACTGAATCCATAGAGGCTAAAATGAAACTGAAACAGTGCTTCATGTTTTGAGCACTACGCGTGCGCAGTCGGAGACTACTTTACGGGGCGGAGGTGAAAAAGTAGTGATGTGCATTCCCATACTACCTCAGACAGTTCATATAGTGAACATGAACTATATAGTGAGACAGAGTATAGAAACGTTGTAGAATATTTTCTTTTTTAAATCTAGGCAGGAAGAAATTTAAAGTTTGATAATTAAAAGAGTTTTTTTGTTAATTTGAAATGCGAGAATGGCGCCTCCAATTCGATCATAGTTGGCACTTTTATGCTACACCTCATGGTAAAGGGCCAGTCGATGGCATTGGAGGTCTGCTGAAACATGACATTTGGGTTGCGACAAAATCAAGAAGAACTGTAATAACTGATGCATGTATATTTAGTATTTGTTCTAAAAAATAAAGAAGTAAACCAGAATATAATTAACTGATTATAGAAAACTATAATGAATCGGATGTAATTAATACCGAAAATTAATAATTCGTAGATATGCACCAAAATGGCAGGGCATATTGATGAGAAATATCTCATGACCAACAATGCAAGGCAAAGTTTGTGCAATATAGAATTCAATGCATAGAATTCCTGTTATTCAGGCTTTTCTTAGAAAAGAAAATTAACAATTAACAAATTTCTTAGTACTTAACAATTTCTTGAAAATCTTTAAAAATGATCAGTAACTGGAGATAATGAGTTAGCAGACTATTGAGAAAGAGTGAAAGAGATAGAGGAAGCACTCCTTTAGCTCCGTGCTGTATTGAGCAAATGGTAAGCAAGTAAATAGAAGAATCGGCGACCGCTAGACTACACAAAGTGATGAATGGCTAATTTTTGCTTCAAGACATCGAAAGAAGAAAGGAAATTGCAACAACATCAAGTGTACATATAAAGTAAGATAACGTGAGTAAAAAATTATTTAGACTAGAAGGCATCCTTGGAGAGGTCCATCCATTGTTAGCCTTTAAAAAAAATGTTTTCGGTAAATCAAGTCCCGGTATATCACCTAGAATGGACTTTTTCAGTGAAGAGGTAAATTCCTGTCTTTCGGATTTTTCTTAGAATGGATAGTCCCTTCGCTCTCTGTTGTAGTGATTGAGTTATTATTTAACCAATTTGGAGGTTTAATTTAGCTTTTTGAGGTTGTTCTGTTTACCTACAAGCGTAATTATCCCGGGCAACGCCGGGTCCTCTGCTAGTCTTTATATATAAAAATTCAGGCTCAGGGCGCGTCTGTAAATGTTCTAAAAACTTTTGAACCACTTATCCGATTGAGCTCATATTCCCAAAATATGTTCGTTAGGTGCAGAGTAAGGTTTACATGTCCCCAAAGTGGGGGGAAAGGGGTAAAAATCATATATCTTGGTTTGTTTCTTTGTTTACTCAAGAGATGGCGCCAGCGTTCGTTTATCTTTTTTTATATAGATCTTTCCCTTGAAACCGAAACTGGACTAACTGCGCAGAAGCAGGATAGCAAAAAACTTCTGTTTTCCTCCGGATGTGTAGTAGAGTTTGCACATTTCAAGGCAGGAAACGCAAGTTTTTTGCTGTCCTGCTTCTGCGCAGTTACTCCAGTTTCTGTTTAAATGGAAAGGTCTGTGGATCATTCCACGTCAATTCAGACAGAAATTTTATAGTTTGACACTGACCTCTCGGATTTTAATGAAATTTGGTATATACACTTGCCCTAGGGAGCTGGTAATTAATGCCAAATATTATTATTTATTTTCCTTTTTATGGAAGTTACGGACATTCAAAATTTTCGAAATTTGAGTGGGGGCCTTATCTATGAAGTACTGTAACTTCGGTTGTATTTTACTTAGAAAGATGTGATTGGTGACATATGAAAGCTCTTTAACTGTAGATTCTATTTGAAATTTTAAAATTATATTACGCATGCGCAAATATTTGAATTTAATAAAAACATTTTATTTATGCAAATTTCTGAAAAGGTGGGTATATTTTTCGTTAAAAAATTATTAATATCTTACTTTCATAAAAACAATACAAAAAGTTCAAAACTCTGTTTTGCTCCGTTTTGAAGATATTAATTTTTGAATTTCGAGTTCCAAGCCACAATACATCCGTTTGTATGTTACAGTTCATCAGATGGACAAAACATCCTAAGAAATATAAATTTTGTGGTAATATCGGATTGTCTTAAGCATTCTACAGCTGTTTTTTATTCCTTTCAATATAGATTCATTAAGTTTTTAACAGAAAATTCAATAAATGTAGAGAAGATACGAGGGTTGATCGAAAAGTAATGCCTCCCTGGCTGTAACTTTTATGTTTGTTAACCGATTTACAAAATTCTTTTGTATCTGATACTTACATTTGTCCTCTATGTAATCACTTTTCGACATTATCTCCATCCCTTTCCACGCAAAGCACCAACGTGTGACCACTCGGGTGAACCCGTCGGAGAGGAAGTTCGGGGTTGTTGTCGACACCAGGATTGAATGACAGCTTTGGACAATCTTCTGCAGCACGATAACGCCGGCCCGCAAACAGTCGCCACACACTAGAGGTGTTGTAGCGCCTACAGTTCAAAGACGGAAAACTGCAGTTTAAAGATGAAAGATCTTGCACCTTGCGACTTTCACCACCTCTCAAAGAAGAAACAGCACCTTAAGAGACATTCAATCCCTGATGACGAGATAAAAGAGCAGTTCTACGTTGTGAAACACTCTGCTCAATATGGCTGGTGAGTTTGCTGAACTTCAGTTGTGATTTCCTCCTTCAGCTCAGGCAAAATTTGCGGATTGTTTGCATACACTTTACCTTTCAAAGCGTCCCAAAGGAAGAAATTCGGTGAGTGGTCCAGCGAGCGTGCAGACCAGATGCCACGCGAGATGATTCGATCAGCAAAGACGTCCTGCTGAAAGTGCACTACTGCAACTAACTTTTGAATCACCCTGTATAATGAAGCCTGCATCAACTACAGCTGCCTCTGCAATTCATCTCTTCCTTCAGGGTAACTCAGAAGTGAGTGACTCTGAGGAAGTGTAAAGTAAATATATTTTCTTTATTACTAATAATTCGACATAATAATGCAAATTTATATTTTCTTACTAAATTATCTTCTTATTTAACAGGTGCTCAATACTTTTCTGACTTCTGAAAAAAAATCTGAAGTTCTAAGAAACATTTTTTCTATTGATATAATTATTATTGTAATGCTACTATTGATTTTATTTTTTCGTGTAATTATAATTAATAATACTATTTATATAAATAATAAAACGTAAATAAATGAATGGTCCCAAGGTTAAACGCTTTCTCTTCCCTGCACTGTCGCTGCTTGGAGCTCAAGCTTTAAAAATTATATCTTCAAAACGGAGCAAAACACAGTTTTGAATTTTTTTGTATTGTTTTTATGAAAGTATGTGTAAGATATTAATAATTTTTTAACGAAAAAAAATCCACCTTTTGAGAAATTTGCATAAATAAAATATTTTTATTAAATTCAAATATTTGCGCATGCGTAATTTTAAAATTTTTATATAGAATCTACATGTAAAGAGCTTTTATATGTCACCAATTACATCTTTCTAAGTAAAACACAACCGAACTTACAGTACTTCATACATAAGGCCCCCACTCAAATTTCGAAAATTTTAAATGTCCGTAACTTCCATACAAATGAAAAAAATTATTAATATTTGGCATTCATTACCAACTCCCTACGGCAATTGTATATACCAAATTTCATTAAAAACCGAGAGGTCAGTGCCAATGCCTGCCTGAACTGACGTGCAATGACCCCTGTATAAAAATTCAGGGTGCGTCTGTAAATGTTCTTAAAACTTTTGAACCACATATCCTTTTGAGCTCATACTTGCACGAGATGTTCATTAGGTTCAGGGTAAGGTTGGCATGTGCCAAGTGTCAGGTTGGCCCAAAGGGGAAGGGTAAAAATAATCTTTTGCTTGATCTGTCTGTCTGACATGAGCCTACGATATTCGCGGACCAACAATGTATGTCATGTCCTACAATGCAGTGCAAAGTTTCTGCAACAATCTTTCTAACTATCTTCTATCTATGTATTTATTCTATTCTATCTCCTATCTATATAAAGAAGGATGTTTGTGGGTGGGTGGGTCTGTCTGTCTGTACGTTTTTTATACAAATGTACAGTTTTATTCCGATCTTGATGAAATTTCGCATACATGACCTTCAAAGCATGAGGAAGGTCACTGTCTACCTCAGATTTCGGAAAAATAATAATTATCGATAAAAAATCGATATTCATGGTTATGGCAAGCCATATTAATGAGAAATATCTCATGACCAACAATGCAAGGCAAAGTTGGTACAACAATAGGTATCAACAATGGTATCAGCACGCAATTCACAAACACACTCCATGAACCAACAATATATATCTCATGACCAACAATGAAAGGAAAAGTTTGTGCAAGTGTAATTATCCCGGGCAACGCCGGGTACCTCTTCTAGTGTCATATATAAGTCGCATTTGCTGTATTAGTCGCAGAAGCTAGCAGAAGCCAAAATTTTAGAAAAAAAAGTGTGATTTATAGTCCGGAAAACACAGTACATTATTAATTTGATATTTTTAAGACCTGCCGTTTTTAAGTAAAGTAGAAAAATATCAGTGAACTTTTGTCGCGGACTGCAAACACACTAAGCGAGTTCGCTGCACATGCCTTGGCTACTATAGTAATATTCATAAAAGACCAACGAAATGAACCAATCTGTATTGGCTGCTTATCGCTTAGTTATTCCGTTCATTACTCCACGCTCTCGCGCTTCAGAGCTACACACATTTCAATAAATTTTCCTTTACAAAGAGTAGATTAAATAATTGTAAACTTTCTAATTTGTTTACTTAAAAATATCACGACATGGAAAATATCGCGATGTGGGAAATATCACGATGTGGAAGTTTACAAACATTAAAAATTACATTTCTCTAAAGTCAGGAGAAAGTAATGAATCAACAGTAATTGCCTCTGATTGGTTTCCACTCTGACCCGAACAAAGGTCAACGGTCTTCTTTTATGAAAAATACTATAGCTACCAAAGAATTGGCATAATAATGTGGCTCGACTGTTGTATATACTTAAACCCAGGACGTAAGGAAGTATAGAGATAAATATTAACTTAAAATTAATTTTTATTTAGAAATTTCCGTTAAGAAGAAAAATTTCACTATTTTATCATAATTTTTCCTATTAATAATCAATTTTTCATAGGTATTTCAATTAGAATTTATAATGCATGTAACTTGGAAGGAAAATCGTCTTCTGTATGAGATTGTTCGCAACAGATCTACAGCTAAGTCTCTCGAAATCCGCACTGCAATGCTGGACAAGATATGGCACCCACATATTCTTTTAAAAGATGTCGTAAACAACAATAAAAATGTTCAGGCTTTGAATTCAAAAAGTGACTACATTCATCTTAATTTAGAAGTACAAGAACAGCTCTTTACAGTAATAATAAGGTAATACGAATATCTGATAGTTTAGATAAATATGAATATCTAATGTAAAGTCCTATTTCATACGGAACAGTTTATGTAGATTACACAATTGTAAGAACTATAACTCAAGAAAATTAAGAAAATTAGTGTCTCTCCTATTTAGAACGCTGATTATAAACATCTAATCATAATCACAACGCTATGTATAATATTTTTCAGGTAAATATTTTCATTTACGTTTATTTTCTAATTTTTTTCCAAAATGTATTTAATTAAACTTTGATTTTAGACATAATGTAATTCCATTTAACCAAATTAAGATATTTCAAATAGTTTTATTGATACAATGAAGGGATTTGGATGCACTTGGCACAGAGGAAAAAACTATGACATGGCAGCCGAAAAGATTTGTCCAAATTAAAAAGCCTCTTTTAAATTGATGGCCAAATATTGACGGACTTGACTGAAAGTGAAAATTTCCCCTTGATATTACAGGAGGAACAGGGAACTATTTCTAATTAATTTTTCAGTTGCACAAATTTGGGCACAAATGAAATCGCCCTTAACATTACATTCAGGGAGCATCTACACTTCTGGACGGAAGCCTTAAAGCACATTAGCGCATTACGCTTAGCAATATCGCAAAATCGGAAATTTATTCCTGTATTCTTTGGAACCCCACGCAATCCCACCATATAATTGGAAATTGAAATGTAATTTAAAATTATATTAGCAACACTAGACCCACAATGGATTACGTAAATTGAAATTTAAATTGCTGATAATGACATTACAAAAAAGTAATACCCCCATACAGTGAAAAAGAAGCAATGAAGCTAATGTCGAATGTCATAAAAAGTAACGATTCTCAAAAAAAAATGCTTAGGGAGAAAATGTTTCTATTTCACTTTTCTAGACCTTTGGAGACTCCGCCAGAACTGCTAAACTGTTTATGTATGAAAACCAGTCAGAACCCCTTATGACAACTTCTAATAAGGAAGATATAAATTGACATCACTTCGATTTACACAGGGTGAATACAATAGTCTGAACCGCCCTTTTATTTTATGAACCGAAGCATATATATCAATTTTGATGAATCCAATAAATAGGAAGTTGTGGGTGGCCTATCCCATGGTGCACTTTTCATCATCCCAAATATGCAAATTAGGACACATTCAAAATTTATCTCAAAAACCGTAAGGGATAGAGAAAAAACCCAATTGCAAACTTATTCAGTATAAAAAAAACAAACAAAACAAAAAAAAATCATTTAAATCGGACCAACCAATCACCCACAATCACGTGGTGAACTGTTTGTAGCTTACAAACAGTCACACTGCACAAGGAAAACTGAATGTTGATATTTCCACCATGTAAAGCATGCAAATCAAAAAATTAACATAAATTACCATACTCACATTCGCTTACATGCAGAAAAAGCAAATAAAAGACATGTTTCAGCACACAGGAGACAGAACAACTCCAGGATGGCAAGCTACACAGTTCCGAAAATGGTCAACATGATCTTCTGCTTCGGAGAGGCAAGGAGAAACCTACATGCTGCAGTTAGGTTGTATCGAGACAGGTACCCTAACGAACGCCATCCATCTCGTCAAACAATGCGTCACATTATTCAAAGAGTCGAGGCTACAGGGAATGTTAATGCAGAACGAGGACGACCAAGGGCACAAGGCGACGAGGATACAACAACACTAGTTCTGACTGCAGTTGCTGCAAATTTCTCACACAAGCAGCAAAGCAATTGCTGCAGATGTTGGGTGCCATCAGAGAACTGTTCTCAACATTCTACACGCACATCATTTTCACCCACACCAAATTCATTGTCACCAGGAGTTAATGCCATTGGATTATGTTGCTAGGGCCGCCTTCTGCAACTGGTTACTTACCTGCCTGGATGACAATCCAAACTTCATTCATGAGGTGTTGTGGACAGATGAAGTCCAGTTCACCAGGGATGGAGTTATCAACAGGCACAACCATCATCATTGAGCAGACGAAAACCACGATGTCTGAGAGAAGCAACTCATCAAGTGAACTGGAGAATCAATGTTTGGTGTGGATTCTACAATGACACTGTGGTTGGACCGTATTTTTACGATGGAACACTGACTGCAGAACGCTATCGGGCTGAAATTCTTAACGTGGTAGTCACAGACTTCATTGACAATTTGCCATTGGCCTCGTATCAGCGCACGTGATTTCAGCATGATGGACCTCTTCCACATTACGGGTTGGTCGTTCGCGAGCGTCTAAGTGAGATGTTTGGACAATGGATTGGCCGAGGAGGACCAGTTCGTTGGCCACCCCGTTACGCTGATTTTTACACCACTTGACTTTTTCTTGTGGGGATACCTGAAGGACAAGGTTTATGCTACGCAGCCCGCCTCACTGCACGATCTGGTTCAACGAATCCAGGAAGCGTGCCGAGGAGTGACACCAGCCATGCTTGCCAATGTTTTGGCGTCAGTTAGGTTCCGTGCCCAATTGTGTTATGGTGCCCACGGTCGTCACATCGAGCATTTTGTTTTGATTAACTTTTTTTTAAGCTGTTTGAAGTAACTTGTTTGTGCAGTGTGACTGTTTGTAAGCTACAAACAGTTCACTACGTGATTGCGGGTGATTGGTTAGTCCGATTTGGATGATTCTTTCTTGTTTTGTTTGTTTTTTTATGCTGAACAAGTTTGCAATTGGGCTTTTTTCTCTATCCCTTACGGTTTTTGCGCCATGGAATAGGCCACCTACAACTTCCTATTCATTGGATTCATCAAAATTGACATATCTGCTTCGGTTCAAAAAATAAAAGGGGGGGGTTCAGACTTTTGCATTCACCCTGTAGAGGCCTGGATTGACAAAATCGATTTGTGGGCAAAATTTATTTGGCATCATTTCGATTTTTAGAGGCTAATTTTCCTACAAAAAATTCGATTTATGGAGGTTATATACTTTGAATTATAGAGGTTTTAGTCACGAGGGAAATAAACTGAAACTTCAAATTACTGTAAGTTAAAGTTGGAATATTTTGGGGCTCCTCTGTAAGTCATTCACAGTACGGCGGCGAACAGTTAGGAACGCTGTATTATGTATTATACAGTATATCGTAACGTCTTTAGTGGATACTATTATTGTGAATAAATATTTTTATAGTTTTTTACTAGTTTTAAAAGCAAAAATGTCTCTTAATGTTTGTTGTTCGAACTTAACGCTCCCTCTTTTTTGTTTTATTTTGTTTTCCATATAGGTTAAGCATACCAGTAGTTGACACTGCAAGTAATTGACACAATACGATTGAAAGGCTTTAAGCATAATCGTAGAAGGGAAGTAGTGAAACTTCCTTGTGCTTTTACATTGACATAGAAGAAAATAATTTTTATTACTGAAGATTTAATGCTTACCTGAAACCAATTGTTGTATACATTTCTTTATTAGAGTTAAAAGTAAGCTAAAAAATTTAGTTTACAATTTTTGATGAGATATTTGTAGAAAAAATTGCTGCCGAACATTAAAGTGTGCAGTCACTCGAAATTGTCTCAGCGAGTGTTTTGTGAAATTGTGGCGCTGCTGCAGATTTGGCTCCAATCGCAGGAATTGTTTTGCAGTTTGGGTCATTTATTTAATTTCATTTAAAAGATATTGTAGAAAAAATGTTATTTCTTTTTTCTTTTTTATGTAGTTAAATAAATTGTTAATGAAAGTAAGTATATTTAAAAAATAAATTGAATAAAAAAAATCAAATAGATGCATAATCATAGTAATCTCATATCATGATTATGGTACACAAAATATTTCTTTAAATTTATAATTAATTTATTAAAAAGAAATGAACACAGCGTGGTAAGATCCTGTAAAAAAAACTGACTTTTTGGACAGAGTGAAAGTGATAATAGGGGCTTAGAAGACGTTTTATACAGGGTGTTTTTGAATTGAGTACAGATTTTTTGGGAGATGATAGAAGAGGTCCTTACAAATATTTTTTGTCATATGAACATGGGGTCCCCGCAGCTCCGTTTACTTACAATACTGCATTGAACAATCAAATGACACTGGGACGCAGTGTGCGTTGGTAGGCCTAGATTATTTTATTTTTAACAATTAACACAAGCAATCTACTGTAATAACTTTTAAAGTAATTGTTTGCAAAGAAATTTCAAGGTGCACGTGCTTGTTTGTTGAAAAGTCTTAGGACAAACTTCGTCAAGGAGATTCCATGGTATCCAACCCCTTTGTAAAATACGATTAGTCCATATGTAAATGAACTAATCGCATTCTGGGAAAGCAGTAGGTAAAGATTTGTTTTAAAAAGTTCACTTGATGTACTTTTTACATGTGTAAAGTTAAACAAACAGTATGAATCGTTTTACAAGGAATGATTATGCAGACATGCATGTGTGTCTCGGTGCTGCTGGTACCATGGATGGTGCAAGGCGTTTGTATGCTGAACGTTATCCCAACAGAATTCTTCCCAATTCACGAACATTTGGTGCAGTAGATCGTCGTCTAAGAGAAACAGGCGCATTCGCTCATGATAATCATCAGCGTGGACGTCGTCGGTGGTTCCGCTCCCCTGAATTAGAGGATGAAGTTTTGGAAAGGTTTAACCGAAATCCATCGACAAGTACTCGTGCGGTCGGAGCTGCTTTGAATACTAGTCATACCACTGTATGGAACATTTTACATGACAACCTGCAACATCCGTTCAAGCTTCGAAAGGTGCAGGAATTATGTCCCAATGATCATGGTCCCCGGCGTGCTTTCGCGGAATGGTTTATGCAGCAACAGAATAGGATTCCAGACTTTCCTTCCATGTTTTTGTGGACAGATGAGGCAACGTTTACGCAAGAGGGAATGTTCAATAGCTACAATAGTCATCTGTGGTCTCATGTCAACCCATGTGCAACACATGTTAACAGTTTTCAGCATCGTTTTTCGTTGAATATTTGGGCGGGCATGATTCACAATGTCCTGATTGGGCCATATCTCCTACCATGCCATCTTAACGGGTAAACATACTTTGGTTTCCTGAAGGAGGAGCTCCCTGGTCTTCTTGAAGATGTTCCACTAATGACCAGACATTTTATGTGGTTTCATCAGGACGGCGCACATTCGCATTACACAAGAGCAGTTAGAGATTACCTAAATGAGACATATCCTGGTCGTTGGATTGGTCGTGGCGGACCAGTTGCTTGGCCACCGAGATCGCCAGATCTCACACCGATGGATTTTTTTTATGGGGAAGCATAAAATCAATGGTGTACTCCGAACCCGTAGATACCGAAGAAGAATTGGCGGCTCGTGTTGTCGCGGCAGCAGGTGACATCAGCGACCGTGCAAATCAACTGTTTCCACGCGTACATCAATCCATCATAAGGCGTTGCGAATTGTGCTATGAAGCAAATGGCGGTCATTTCGAACAATTAATGTAAAAATCATACTGTAATTGCTTGTGTTAATTGTTAAAAATAAAATAATCTAGGCCTACCAACGCACACTGCGTCCCGGTGTCATTTGATTGCTTAATGCAGTATTGTAAGTAAACGGAGCTGCGGGGACCCCATGTTCATATGACAAAAAAATATCCTAAGTACCTCTTCTATCATCTCCCAAAAAATTTGTACTCAATTCAAAAATACCCTGTATACAGGGGTGTTTAGAGGGGGGAGGGAAGATAAATGTAGGGACGGAAAGCCAAAGACACTGAAAGAAGCTGTTGAAAGCCCCTTGACAAATTAGAGAATAGTTAGAGGGAGAGGGGAGTGGGGGAAAGGTAATGAAAGAATGGTGCCTTTCAGAGGGAATTGAATTTCATGAGAAAAGGACTCGAATTGCTTTCTTTATTTTGTTATGGAAGTTGTTATGAAGAATATAAAGACTAACGCCCGTTAAGGAGTGGCCAAGAGAATTTAAGTGTTTAGCGAATGTATTTTGTTCACCCTGTATTTTGTATCATATCCAGACTAGTTTTTATTTTCTGACTAGAGAATTGAGGAAAGATGTTTGTAATGCAGTGAAAAGTAAAACAAATAAAAAATTTGCAAAATTGCTCTCTTAATATTTGAACTCTTTCTCTGATTATACATGAACTATTATTTTTTTAAGAGTATAATTCTGTTTTAAATTTATTAATAATAAAAGGCAATAAAGTTTAATAAATGCACAATTGAAATTTTATTTTTGATATGTTGTCATTCATTTTAGATTTTATCATTTTGTAAATAAAAGTTAACAGGAAAATAAGCTTGGAGCCAAAACAGCAGTGGCACCATCATGTGCTGGAACATAGAGAACTACGGAGTTTCACTACTTCCCATCTATGATTATGCTTTAAGTAAGATAACAGGGTAAGAAAATGGACTGGTGCTGCCACCTTGATTTTAAATAATGTATTAGGGTTCCCAGAACAGCAGAAAACTAGGAACTTTCCTCCCTATCATTGCCGCAACCATGTGTTGATTGTTCAATGATTTACTGCATGAGTCGATAAAACCTTCTGACAAACTCTAGGCAAGAGTTTGATCACTTGAATTTATTTCAAGAATGTTATATAATACTTGTTATGAATTTGACGTGGGCCGTTTTTTATCATCATCGATAATACTTTTAGTAGTAACAGAATTTCTTTTGAACAATGTGGTACATGTTTTAACCCACGACTAGAACTCAGAATAAGAATAGAAATTATTGACAAGAGGGTTGTTCAGGAATTTTTGCCTCTTGGTCCGTAATTTTTTTATTTTTTAACCGATTTTCAAAATTCTTTTTGTATCATCTACTTACATTTGTCCTTTATGTAATGCACTATTCACTTTTCGACATAGTCCCCATTCCTTTCCACGCGTTGCGCCAATGCGTGGCCAGTCGAGTGAACCCGTCGGAGAGGAATTCCGGGGTTGTTTTCGACACGAGGATTGAACGGCATCTTTCACCTCATCATCAGAACGCAACTCATTTGCTCTTTCTTCTTTGGGAAGTGGTGAAAGTCGCAAGGTGCAAATTCTTTCATTTTTGAACTGTAGGCGCTGCAACGCCTCTGGTGTGTGGCGATCGTGGGCGGGCGGGCGTTATCGTGCTGCAGAAGAGGTCCAAAGCTGCCATTCAATCCTGGTGTCGACAACAACCCCGGAATTCCTCTCCGACTAGTCACACGTTGGCGCAATGCGTGAAAAGGGATGGGGACTATGTCGAAAAGTGAATAATGCATTACATAGAGGACAAATGTAAGTATCAGATACAAAATGAATTTTGAAAATCGGTTACCAAATTAAAAAGTTACTGACCAGGAGGCAAAAATTCTTGAAAAACCCTCATACTTTACACCTTTGTTTAAAAATGCTTGATTTTATCAGGTCATTAGGAGCTATTTTTAAAATCTTCTCAATTTTTTTGTAAAAATATATAATTAAATTGTTGAATTAAAATTTGTCAATTACTCGTTAAACTG
>JAHWFO010074614.1:199406-247358 GCA_023313115.1 Rhysida immarginata | reverse complement strand
TCTTGCATAGAATATGTTTATTTCTTCTACATTGTTAATTTATGCTCGTACACTTCATTAAAAACTTGTGCTATTCCGTAACGCCAATAAACTGAACAAACCAAGCTTGAATCTGTTGGACTTTGTCGTTTGGGGTTTCATCAAGAATACCATTTACCAGACGGCTCCTGAAACACCACAAGCCCTTCGACAAAGCATCATTGAAGCTTTTAATGAAGCTAAGGAACTTGAGAGTCTTGCTGCCATACGCAGATCTGTTATCCGTCGAGCCGAGCTGTGTATTCAACGTAACGGAAGTCATCTTCTGTGAATAAAACTAAGGTTAGAAGTCCAACTGCTTTTGTGCAAACTGTACATTTTGGATTATTTAGCGTTTTTACTACCTTATTTTATCTTAGCCTCTTCTTTGCACTCCATTCGAAGAGTTTTCTTTGTTTGAAAATAAGCATTAAATTAAAAAAGGCTTTCGTGTAATTTTGTAATTTAATTAATTAATACTAAACTTAATTAATTAATGTAATAATTTGATACATTTAATCAATAAAGAATTGATTAAAGTTATTAAAATGTTTACACTTATCAATTATTATTAATCTAATTAAATGTTCGTGAAAAAGCTGTTTAATGAGTGAAATACAATGTCAGGCAGCTATTAATCGACGTTGCAGTTCATTAAAGCTTCATCACATAGCCGTACTTCACTGCATACACTTACACCCTTTCTACCAATCTTCCGTTAAACGGGGGGACATTACGTCAATATGACGTAGTTCGCTGGTATTTTCATGAATTTTTCTTATGATTCTAGACCTATCAAACGTGAATGTTCGACATTTTTGAAGAGGAACTTTTTACTTATTTTGATGTGTAGAATCACGCTAGGTACTTATTGTCCCTGAATTACGTTACACCCTGTATGATCTCTTTGGCTATTGTCTTTTAGTTTCCCTTTTTGCTGAAAAGGTGGAAAAATCAATTCTCGAACTTGCTATCAGCTGATCAAATAATCACATTTATTATGAAAATTAAAACGTTAACGTGCTTCATTTTTAACCTACTTTATCTAATACACAAATAAAAGCTTGGTAGGCTAACCAGCATTAGCCATCTGTACATTTCTTCTTAATAAGCTGAAAAGTATCGTAAATTGTACCTCTGCTAATTTAATCGTTGGGAAAAACATGGCCGACGACGCAAGTTGTCGCAACACTCCTTAGACTACATTCGCACTACGAAACTAGTTACAAATAGAACTAGTTTCTTTTCTGGTTCCAGGTGAACCAGTTCTAATTGAACACTAGTTTTATCATCCTCCTGTTCGCACTGGAAATCCTGTTTAGAGGTGGAAATCCAGTTCCAGACAACAAATAGAGCGTGCCCTGGAATGATTAAGGCTTCTTCATCGTTATTTAAAGATGGCGCCTTTTGTTTTCCAAATTTAGTTTCGCCATCTTGACACTTCTTGATTTGTTTGAGATTGAGAACACTGTTGTTCGGTAGCCATTGTGTATTTTTAATCCGTGATCGTATCGCTATTCGTGAAGACTTGTGGGAAAACTATCCAGAAGTCTTTGCATGAACAAGCACTCTCCAGCCCCAGATCCAGTTTGAGAAACTGGGGTTGGAAACCCCAGTTTCAGAGCCGAAAGAACTAGTTCTTCTTACACCCAGTTTTGTTCGCACTTCACTGATAAAACTAGTACCTCTGATAGAACTAGTTTCTTTTGGCTAGTGCGAACGAGCCTTTACAAGCACCCCGGCTGAGACTAGATTACCTGTAAGTAAAGTTACAAGGACTGTAGCTGAGACGTACCTTTAATACCATCTATCGACAACACTTCGTACCTCTTACGGTTCGGTCAGAATGAAACAATTTCGGGAAATTTTGGGTAGCACTTCGTATGTTATTTACGTCGAACTGAGCGGTGAAAGTTATTGTGGCATCGTATGGTATCGGACTCCACCTTGGCGGAGCGACGCCTCAACTTTAAGGCGTTCTTGCTGAGCCCATTGACGCTCAACATTGGACATCCGGGTCTTCATGGATTTCCCCATCTCTCGATATGTTTTCCTGTGACGGTTTCTATAATTTTTCTCATATTTATTATGCATGAATTTATAATTTCTGTAATTTTTGCGAAATTTACACTATTAAATATTGGCGTTTAATTTTTAAGCAACTTTATAAAGTGCAAAAAGATAAAACAAATGACACCTAAAACGCCGTGCTAGCACAAAGGAGACCGGAGCTAGACTAAATTAATACCAATCAACTTTGCACAGCGATTGCATTAGCCGATGATGTCAGCACGAAGTCAGTCAATTAGCTAAAACATATGTTTTATACTCTATCGAATGCAATTTAGATCATTCTTCTATATTTAATAGTCTTCACGTTATTAAAGTTTTCGTGATCAACACTTTTTGTGACATTCACGATCTAAACGTCAAAACCGTCAAAACGTTAACATACAAGCGGAAAAGATTCTACATAGGGCTAAATGTCGACATTATATAAATCTTTCAAGGAAAGTACAAATTAAAGATAATTAAGTAAAATAAAAATTTAAGAAATGACACTGTGAAGGAAGTGTGGCTTCGCACGGAACGATGGAAACCATCTCGGAAGTCATAGAAATCTTGTCGAAAGTCAGTTACGAACAACGGTCAATTTGCATTGGTGATAAACTATTGGATTCCTAATCACCACGGCGCACACAGGACGACAACTGCACATGACAACCACGAGGATCCTGAAAGAGAGAGAAAGCAAAGCACACGAGTAGGATGGAAAATCAGAACGAGCCTAGGGTTAAGGAAAAACACTGAGAAGCTAATCATAATAATACTTAAGGCTAACAGAAAAGACAGTAAAGTAGTAAAGTATTAGTAAATTATTTTATCCAGAAAAATTATTTATCGATATTATTCGTCTGACAAATTATTAACCAGAAATTTTATTAAATCAGATAACGCACTCATCAGATTTATGTTAATAAACCCATGAAGCGTGCTTCTAATAGAGTTTTATTAAAGACTAGCTGTTGCCCGCGACTTCGTCCGCGTTAAAGTCGGAATAGATAAAAAAAAATCGCCTGCAAATAGAGACTTCTTATTTCCCGATGTTTCGTGATTAATCGGTGAGGGGCATTTTCCTTTTATATTAAGAGACTCCCCAGATAATTCGAAATCAGGAAGGAAAAATTACGACTATGATATTTCATGGTTGCATAGAATTAATATGAAGGCCAAAAAATTATGAAAAAGTTTCAGTATAAACAACGTTCGTTGTTTTACCTTCGGGAGCCAAAATAAATAGTCAGCGCTGTTGACGCGAGAGCAAGCGACATACACCAGCAGCCTTCAGTGTCTGCCCCTGCGACTTGTTGATGGTCATAGCGAAGCATACGCTCACCGGAAACTGTACGCGCTTAAACTGAAAGGGAAAATTGTGGGGAATTAGTGGTATACGGAGTATAAACACTATTTCACTCACGCCACAACCTGTTAGAATTTCTGCCTCAATTATGTTCCTCTGCAAAGAAATTACTTTGAGTCGGGTTCTGTTGCATAACTTCGGCGGTGTTAAAGCAGCATAATCGGAACAGCATAATCGAAACACCGACATTCAATTTAATGAAATGCGCAGGAAGTCCACTTGCACTAAGGCTATTCAGAAATTCTACCGGATAATGAGTGGCATCGTCTTGATCGACAACAGTGTTTATAGAAGTCACACCACCTCATTCCCTTTAAACTGAGAGAATGCTTTCATTGATACCTGCGGCTTGGTCATTTTTAGGTGTTAAGATGGCCCGTTCACACATCCAAGAATTCTCCTGGTGTCGTATTCGGCCGATGTCTCCATACACCATACAAATTACTTCTTCTACTGTAGGAACCACTCGTGCGAGTTCCTGCGGTAGTTCCACCTGACCGTTCTTGTTCAGTAGAGTGCCTTCGCCGACTTTTAAAAGGACGTCAGAAAATTCTTTGGCGCGTGACTGTTAGTCGCAGCCTGTGAACTTGCGGCCAGAGGGCGGAGCGTTTCAACAAAGCATTCACCTCATCAGCCCTGGTACCTTGCGTCACCACAAGCAGCGTCTGCCGGAAATCGCTGCTGAAGAGGACTGTAGCACCACCCATCACGTGGTTGTTCTTGCGGATGTCCCGCAGGGTTCGGTCTACAGCCTCCACTGCCTTCCTATTAGCCATGGTGCACTCATCCCGTACAATTAGAGCACAGTTCCGCAGTACTTCAGCCTTTTCACTATTACGTGACACTGCGCAAACCGGTGTTTCGTAGCACTCCAAATCTATGGGAATCTTGAACATAGCATGCGCAGTTTTGCCGCCAGGGAGCAGTGTAGCAGCGATTCCCGAGGATGCAACGGCGAGTGCTATTTTTCCTTGCCTTCTTACTTCTGCAAGGATGACTGTAATCAAGAAAGTTTTCCCTGTTCCACCAGGAGCATCCAAGAAAAACATATTTCCAAGGCCGAGAGTGACGCTTTCAAGAACAGTGTTAAAAATATCTGTTTGTTCCGAAGTGAACGACTCAACGTAGTCATTTACTATGCTGGCCAGTGCGTTTGAGTCGTAATATGTTTCGGCGGCATATTCACGACTTATTTGGCGATGTAGAACCGAAGACAATGGTTGAGGAGCTGGCAACCCGTATTCACCCAGTGAATTTTCGTCGATCGAAATGACTACGTCTTGAAGGGAACTCAGTTATTTAAAACACACCCATCGGTATCCTCAACGTCACTTGCAGAAGTGCGTCTCAAGTCCCGTAAAAAGTCCTCGGACAGATGATGGCGATATTTTTCCCAGAGCAAATCAGGATCGGACATCCCGCAGAACACCAACATGACGGCAAACGAATGCCGCAGACGACTGGGGCTGTCACTCACGCTTGCCTCCTCAAGCGTGTCGTTCCAGCGTTGGTCACCGTCAAGTAGATGACGTGCTCCGCAAGTCGCACGATAAGTGGGGTACTCCGAGCCATTTACTGTCCGCAAGTATGCGAATGATGTCGGTCACCGTACTGTGTGCAGTAAAAGCCGCAAGTAATAGCACTCGCCATTATTAGGATGTATGGTGTACACTCTGCCCAACACAGAGTCTTTAAAGATTCCCACAAAACCGTCTACCGCACGTCCACGCCGTCGTCGATTAAATACACCCCACTGCTGGTTTAAGGTGTAGTACGACGGCACTTCGTCGTACAGAAGCGTTTTGGCGAACTGGTCCTCTTCGCATAATTTGAAGAATGCCAGGAGCGTCTTTAGGTGAGGATTTTCCAGGCGTTCGGAAATATTTTCGGAGTTAAAGTAAACTCGCTGGCCATTCTCCAAATGGACGTCCAAATGCATGACCGTCGGGTGTCGTTCATGGATAGAGAATGCCAATATCCGCCAAACCGTTTCAGAAGTACTGATGTAGCGTCCATACTGGTACATGGTCACTTCATCTCGACCAGTACTTTGTAAGGTGAACGTTGCCTGATCGCTACCTTTATTGACGTATTTAATCGACTGGACGCTAGTGCACGACTCAACGTTAATGTGCGTTGCAAACGTTCTGGATAGTACAGGCGAGTATGGAACTATCCACCTATTGTCGATCTGAGCCGA
Source organism: Rhysida immarginata (assembly GCA_023313115.1). Lineage (NCBI taxonomy): Eukaryota > Metazoa > Arthropoda > Chilopoda > Scolopendromorpha > Scolopendridae > Rhysida > Rhysida immarginata. Next base: position 241,719 of record JAHWFO010074614.1, on the reverse strand, counting down.
CCGTCCGCGCATGTTTAACTCGGCGCGACATCCGCCCTCTGCCGGAGATCGACGCCGGTACGATGGGTATCCATCCTCACCCGTAACTGTTTGACCGGTAAATGGTTTTGGAAACCCCTTTGTACAACGCCCTTCCTTCATGCACGGCGAATTCGAGTTTATGGTGCCACAGGGCCCGTATACCATGTGGCTTTTAACGATTTGGTGATATCGGGATCCGGCAATTCAGCGCTTATGACTTCATCTATCTCGTTGGGTCTGATTTTTTTCTTCCAACCACAAAAACAGGTGCGCATGAGGCAAGCCACGTTTTTGCCATTTAACTGAATACATGTGGCATCGGACTGCCCCAAATACTTTTGCTTTTGTGAGGAGTTCCATGAGGCACTTCAACTTTAAATGGAACACTCGAGAGATCAAGTCATGTCTGTCGTACGAAACCTGTCCTGTTAAGAGCTCATAGGTAATCTCGGGCCACTTTGGGTTAGTGGTAACGGTAAAAAAAAGTTCCGGGCGTCCATATTTTCGCACGTAGCAAAATGCGCCTGAGTGCACTCGTACATGAATCGCGGACCACCTGTAAACGAAGATGGGAGAATGACCACCCTGCCGACGTTTTCAGCATCCGAATCTTGCTGCATGGCGTCCCTCAAATGAACGTAATTTTCTTCCCTCAACTGTCTCTGGTTTGTTCTTATAAATACCAAGCGCTCCGTTTCAATTTTGGCGTACTATTCAACCAAAAATTGACTGAAGAGCGCTCGGAAATAGTGTAAGTAAAAGACAATATTAAGGCGGACCTGTATTAAATAACTATAAAACTGAAGAGCGGACGGTTTTTTTATTATAGTTAGGGGCATCTGTTTGGGGGTCGACGTTATAAACGGCGAAATTGTAGCCGTCTTTTCCGCGACAAAACATCAGTGGATACTGCAGAGTATCATAAGAGCGGTGCGTCTCGCTGATACGCTGAAGGCGATCGTCACGTGTGGGCAAGACGATATCCCTTTTGTCGCATTCCTGATCCACTAAAAGGACGGCTGTCTCGTTTGTCTTCGGGCATTATACCGCCCTGGATGTGCTGCGGTCGGTCTCCTATCTGCGCTAATAACGAATTTTAAGTTATTGCGAACTTCGTCAGAGACCGACTCCAGTGCGGCTTTGAAGTTGCTAATGAACGGATTTACATTTTGTAACATATTTTGCAACCCCCTAATAAGACCAAGATCTAAATTTGAGATGTGTCGGCTTCGCACGTTAGCTTGCTCTTCATAGTCAACTATAAAATAAATTTGCATAAATTTTGGCACATTCGTAGGTAACAATGAACCTATAAGATGGTGCACTTGCCCCTGGACTTTGAACGTCAGCATGAAGGATCCTTCAGTTACTTGACGTGCTCCAAACGAAGTCATCTGGAAGGCATTATTATCCGCACGAACGTTCTGGAGGAAGTGACCGGACTTAGGATGCTCTCCATTAAGAAGGGCCTTAAGTAGCTCTGGTGGATCTTCAGCTCGACTCAATCGAACCTTTCCGGAAGCACAACACATCCACTTAGACTCCCCTTTCCATTTCCGCGCTTGACAGTGAATACAAACTTCTGACATACCTCCAACGTTACCATAATCAGTGTATTTAACTAAAATGTTACAGCAAAACCCACTTCTCTCTTTATTCAGCCATGGTTGTACCACAGATTCATTCTCAGACGACGAAATATTTTCATCCTCTAGTCTCTGCTCGCTTCGACGTAAGTGATCATGGTGTGTTTGGGCTTCGCATTGCACATCCGACTGAGAACCGCGAATCTCTTCAATCCTATTACGTTCTTGTGACAGAGAAGCAGTGATGCCATCACGGATGTTCTGGTATCGCTGTCGAGCAGCCGCACGACTTTGTTCTTGCTGTTCATTTGTCTCCAAAGATCGTAACAGGGCATGGTGAGAGCGATCGACACTAAGACGCATCTCGCGCTCTTCAGGACTCTCACATACCCGAGCAGAAGCAGTGCGGCTACGCTGAGTACTCAATCGGGATTCCCGCTACGTGTACGTCTCAGAGGCGCGCGAGTCGATGTGACGCTTCCTATCACTTGTATGTCGCGCTTCGCGCTTTTCACTGCTCTCAAGTGATCGAGAGAAGGCACTCCGCATATGCAGGGAACTCAGTCGCGTCTGACATCGTTCGAATGTTTCGGAGGAAAGAGACTCAGCATGACGCTCGCGGTCATTCCTCTGTCCAGCTACGCGCTCCTCATGACTCTCCAAAGACCGAGTAGAAGCAGTGCGAGATCGTTGGGAGTCTAAACGCGCCTGGCGCTGCGTGCTAGTTTCTGCAGCCAGAGTCAAGGCATTCCGCTCTCGGGTTGCAACCAGTGTTGCAACTAACCGAACGTCCGCTCTTCAGCGCTTTCAAGCGATCGAGCAAGCCTCATCGTCTTGGAAGCCTTTAAATATTGAGAAAGATTAGTTCTTTTTCTGAAAGGCATACCTATTTCAAAGCTCCTTAAATTCTTTCAGTAATCAGACATCAACAAACAAGGAAATCAAGGATTCGTAAGAAAAGCCAAGTAGTCAATTAATATATTTACAGAAAACTTTGTTGTATTCGAAGAACTCGACTATAAAGCTCTGGATAGGGAGCTTTTGTTTATTGACCTTGACTCGACTAAGCATCTTGGCGACATCTGTTGGCAATTATTCTCCTTATATATAGATTCGTAAAGAACAAAACCATTGTGCGATTTACTGTGTCGACCTCTGTTGACATAATATTTTTGCTGGAATCAGTTTTGTTTTTTCCCGTGGGAATGAGACTTTTTCCCGCAGAAAAAAGTATACTAAATATTGACTTAGGTACTAAGTAACCTTTACAGCAAATTTAAACTAAATCCCTTCAGTAGTTTTGGCGCCAAACTCTAACATATAATCAGAGATACAGACAAACAGACAAAAATCCTAAAACTATTGTTTGGGCTTCTGAATCGTTTATAACCACACGAAAAGTCTAAAAGCTGTTTTTTGAGCTTCAGTATCGATTATAATACACGTAGCAATCACTTTTTCTCAAAAAATTTAATTTACAGTTTTCGCCTCGCTACTGTTTTATTATATACAGGGTGTCCGTAAATAAATGGTAAATATTCATACACGTGAGAGAATATGTATAAAGAAGCATTTTTATTCCTATGAACATGGTGTCGCAAGCCAACCCCCACAGAGATACAGGGGGATTAAAGTATGTTGCGCTGCCTGATTGTTGGTGTCCCGCGAGCGACTAGGCAATGTGGTGCAGCCCACATTGGAGCCTACAGACCTGTTCGAAGGTGTTGATGTAATGGAATAAAATCAAGTCACATCACATAACATTAAACTACGTAGAAATAAACAAATAAGACACCCTACAAACGATGTAGGCTCTTAAGATAACATCTTGACGTGGACTATGAGCAATGTACATCAAGGCGTACATCCAAGCTGCGGTTAAAAACAAAGAAGAACTCCAAAGATTTTACACGAGAAAAAAGAAAGAAAAGAGAAGCTGTTACCCCGAGCTGGAATAGACCCGCCAGAAAGAGAAAGAAGCAGGAGAAGAAAGACCATTGGTGGATTCTATGCGCAGAATCGGCCCAGAATCCGCCAAAAGGAAATAAAAGGCGGGACAATTGACATCTCTTGAACAGATGTGGGCTGCACCACATTGCCTAGTTGCTCGCGGGACGCCAACAATCAGGCAGTGCAACATACTTTAACCCCCCTGTATCTCTGTGGGGGTTGGTTTGCGACACCATGTTCATAGGAATAAAAATGCTTCTTTATACATGTTCTCTCACGTGTATGAATATTTACCATTTATTTCCGGACACCCTGTATATTGACTAGCTAAAGTACCCGGCATCGCTCGGAGAAAAATACAGTTTTTTCATATTTATGTACACAGGATTGTGTACAAACTTGGGGGGGGGTGATAAGAGGGATCAAATCTAAGCAACATTTCCCTCTTTCATTTTTTTCTTTGGGTATTGTTTTTGAGATAAAAAAATGTTGGACGTCGCGTAGACGTAATATGCCACTCAACCCGTAATTCTGGAATATCCCGGTACGTCAAAATCATGGTCAATCATGTAATAAAAAGAACAAAAACACATTGCATACACTACAATAATGTGACTTGTGTTTTATGAAACATCCAAATGTTTTACAATAAGTATTCAAATTTACACCCTATAGCATGAATGCATGCTTCACAACGTCGCCGCATGGACTGACGTGAAAAGTTCAAAAGTTCCTGGTTCTTCGCGAATCTGGTCTGCATCTATGGCGATTCTGGCTACCAGCTCTTCATCAGATCTCACTGGTGTCTCGTATACCAATGTCTGTAAGTGTCCCCACAGAATCCAAACAACTGTTTCCTGCAGGTAGGATTTCAACATTTTTTATCTCAAAAACAATGCTCCAGAGAAAAAAATGAAAGAGGTAAATGTTGCTTAGGTTTGATCCCTCTATCACCGCTCCCCCCAAGGTTGTACACGTTATTCGAGAACATCCTGTATATAGAGTCCGCCAAAAATGTATACACATTTCAGCAAAAGAAAAAACTACATAAAAGTTGTAACATTAAATTCATACAGGCAACAAGCGATGAATATAAATCCTCTTGACTTGTATAATTATTAGTTGGACTAGAAGCCAAGAGAAATATTCTTGCCAAATTTCATGTTTGTAGGCTTCGTAGTTCTGGAGATTTCGTGATGAATGAATGAATGAATGAGTGTATACATTTTTCACTCTTTCTTTTATATAATAGTATAGATAGATGAATATAGATTTTTTCATGTCTTCAAGTGCATTTTTAGAACTTTATCGTAGAAAAGTGCTTGTGATCGGTTTGTCCAGACGTTCGTCCGTCCGTCTGTAAACTTAATTCCAACAATGCATTGCGGTGAATTGCGGAGAGTGGGCATAGAGTATTGTTGAAAGACGAATCATCCCAACACCACCTAAAAACAAAGCCTGTTACTGCGTCATCAAACGAGAGCTGACACGGTTTTTTAGACGGCGTTGATCATCCTCTCATTGGAGAAAACGCGTGCTGTGCATTTCGCTTCGGCTCCGTGTATGTCTATACCAGCGTTTCTCAAACTTTTTCAGTCACGGAGCACCTCAATTTAAATTGGAAATTCAACACGGAGCACTAATATATCTCACAACTGCATACAGTATATTACTTCAAACATGCCTGCAGAGCACTGGGAATTGTTTTGCGGAGCACAGTTTGAGAAACGCTGCTCTACACATTGCTGGGATGGTGCGCGTGCAGAATGCACGTGATAGACAATTATATAGGTGTCAACGGTCTCGCAAATTACTCATCCGTCCCGCATATCTGCAAATGTTTTCAAACGTCCCCAATTCAACATTTTCCTAAGAGTATTCAATAATTTCCTTAAAATTATTTTAAGTGATTTTAAGTGATTATTAAATTAAATTGTTGTAACTTAGAGAGACATAACCTACCCAGTACTTTAATTTGAAAATTAAACTAGTGTCGTAATAAGAATATCACAGTAGACGCGAACACTAAAGTCTGACAATTAAAAATAGGCAGGAAATTGGTTAGTACTAAAACCTGGCTGTTAAAATGATCGGGTTTTAGTGTTACCCAACCACTCTACTAGAAATAATGAAGAAAATTGAAATATTTACCCTTTTCGTGTTTACTGGACGTAAGTAACTTATACGAGGCCTACGAGAAATTCAGGATATGCCGCGGAAAAGTCACCTGATCATACGACCAACAATCCAACCTGCCCACTAATTTTAAAGCAATTAATTTTAAAACATTATAGTCCATTTTCTTGTAAAATAAGGAACTTGTAAAAACTTAAAAGCTTGTAAAATTAAAGAATAATTGATAATAATTATTTGTTATCTATAGAAATAACAATCAAATTCTTTATAAAAGAATATAGTACAAAATTAAAAAAAAATTAATTGCCCACGTACATAATGTTTCTCAGTGAATACGGGGGTATGCTATAATGAAAAATTCTGTATGTTTGCTGGTCTTTGGAATTTCCTGATGGTAACATTAGTAATTGTACAGAAATTACAGAAAACAAAATGTTACGCTATAGTGGCTAAAATTCACCATAACCTAACCTAACCTACCCTAACCAAAAATAATTTTAGCCACTACTACAACGCCCACGGTATAAGCAAAATCTCTTTTATTACGGGTCTAGCAAAATAGTATCAGGGGAATAAGAAATTTTGGCACCTTTAAAGTTTTGACCAACAAGGCTTGGTGTGGTATTTATGGAAAATGATTTATTTTCCATTTCGCGTGGTGTGATGTCGGTCTCAGCCACCTAGGATTTTCCTCTGCCCAGTATTGTAGATTATGCCTATTGACAGTACCGTTTCGTGAAAACTGGGCCTCATCACACCACAGATTCTTGCCTACGAACTGTGGGTCGTCATCAATTCGACAGAGCAGCCAGTCACAAAACTCTGTAAAGGAACCATAGTCTCGTAATTCCAGAGCTTGGGCAGAATGAATACAGTATGGGTGGATGTTTTGTGTCGAGAGAATGTCCCACACGAAGATTTGCTAATAACTTTGTGATATAAGCTTAGCACGCGCTAGACACTCTACCTACTACCTATTGAACGCGATAAAGTCAACTCTTCCATTTTACCTTATAGTGAGAGAATTCTACAGTAGAACTCCAATTATCCGAATCAACTGGGACCAGACGCGATCCAGATAATTGACGGAAAAATGGTTATTTCTTAAGAAAAAAAAACGAAAGTTGCTTATAACGTATTAATTTAATGAGTACAAAAACATTTCACTTTGTAAGCTTACATACTGTATTAAAATTTCACTGTTTGAACATATCAATCAAAGTCATCAGCCCAACGCCTAAACATACACGGACAGCGGCAGACAAGGCAAGACTGGGACTGTCGAAAAGCTTTGTACGTTCAAGCTGTTTCTTCGACGGAGCTAGAGTTCGGCATCCATTATGAATTGCATGTTGCACACGAAATTCTCTAAGAAAATCTTAAAAAATTCCGCTACGAAAGTGGACAGACGTAAACGAAAAATCCATGTTAAACGAAATATTTTTAATGTCTTATTAAATTTTCGCTTAAGTATTTCCTAATTTCCGTACGAAAATCGCAAACTGTCTAATTCTCTCTCTCTCTCTCCTCAAAGTGATCCGGATAATTGGCGATCCGGATAACTGGAGTTTGAGTTCGGATAATTGGATTTCTACTGTATTTGCAAATCGCAATCACGTGATCCTTCACTATATGTATCACTCCGTTTCCGAAAGGAGAACGAAAACGAAACGAGCTTCCACACCATAGCAGTTGAAAAGGACGTTAATTCCAAATAAACCAAACCAAACCAAACAAACTTTCAATACATATTTCAAATTTCCAATATTCAAATTTCACAAACCAGACTTCCATCGTTTTTATTACTTTTTCTCAGAGAGCTCTCTGAAAAGTCCGAGAGCTATCAGTCACGTGACCAGCCTTCCTCAGACACATCCACGATTAATAAAAAAAAGTACTAGCAAAGATTGTATTTTTAACTCCCTGAACTGAGTAATTACGCTCTAAGGAATTCCTAACATTAGTTGGCGTCGATTCAACCATAAAAAATTTAAATATTATACATTTTAATCGATAAAAGGAGATTATTATTGAAATGTTTTCTTCATTATAAATTTATCAACTTCTTGAAAGAATTAATTAATCTAATTGTAATAGTTTTATTTGATTGATTTTAAGAAGGTAGAAACCAACTAAGATCCCGCTTTTCTACTTTTTTATCAAGCACGATATGAAGAGAGAACGAGATATTATCTACAAAACAAAGACACACCTAGAATAAAAATTGACCAATTTATTAAAAAGAACTTGCCTCCTGCATATAAATTTCTATCAGTCGCTATTTCAAATCATTGCCCGGAAATGGACACAGGTAAGTGATAGTTTTTAAACCATTTGGTGATTTATCATCCAAAAACTTGACAATAATTGAAGACAAATCTATGCTTTATATTGTATATGGTTTAGAAAATAAAATGTCTTTGGTTATGGTAATTAAGATGAGAATTTTCATTGTGTCCGTTTGTTTGACAGAAACAGAGATTCTTGAAGCTGAGTATAAACTTTGATGGCCTTTGTGAAGATTTAATTTATGATAACTATTCTACGAATTCAGTTATTAGTACAAATTACGTAACCAAATGGTCGATCTTAAACGAATATATTTGTATGTTAGTGTAGGAGAAAAAGTTTTAAAAATTAAGAGGCTTGCTCTTCCGCATCACTCACTTACTGAGTAATTGCATAAATGGAAAAGCTCGGAAAATAGAGGGAACAGTATGGAAAGGGAAAGCAAGGAAAGAGATGGGCCAAATTTTTGCTTCGTTTTTCAATTCAGGGTGAGTCAAAAGTCCTGGACAGCTTCATAAAGCGAAACCTGAAGGGAAAAAGTGAAAAGTTATGTGGCAACTAATGATAAGTGATGGGCCGCATCCTGTGGGGTGTATCTTGATCATGGCCCATCATCAGTTGCCATCATAACTTTTCACTTTTTCCCTTCAGGTTTCACATTATGAAGGTGTCCAAGGACTTTTGACTCACCCTGTATTTCCAAACATTTTGCGCGCTCTTTGCAATAGAAACATTAAGTTTTTGTGTGGCAATGGGATTACGAATTAAAGTCAACCGTGTGGAAAAATCATATCCGTTAAAAATGCCCAACAAGTTATTAGAGGTGAAATGGCATATTGCCCGCTTCAATGGACCTGAAAAAATGATATTAGCCCGCCTCCGGAAAAATAACAAAAATGTTAAAGGAATTCAACAAACAAAAATTATTAACATCATCGAACTTATTAAACTAAATGCAAAAAAATAGCACACAATAAAATTAACGATAAATATTACAACAGTAAATTAGTAGAATACTTTGAGATTATGTTTCTCAAATTATGTTTCTCTCTCAAATTTAAATGATTTAATTACAGTATCACAAACATAGATATAAAATTGTCTATGTATTAATCTTGCAGTTTCTTATAGCTCAGAAGTTACTCATGCATGGTATGCAAGGCTTTGTTAAAGAACAAATCATATACTTTATCACATGCAGTTTTAAGAGTAGCGTAACGCGGTTTGGATAAATGCGGCCTTTACACATACAATCTTTCGCGCATGCCAGGCGCGCAAAGGATTGTGCGAAGGAAAGAGCGTAGACGCAATCCTGCGCGTTTGTGTTTGTTGAGTAAAAAGCAAGCATGGATCGTGGAGCGCTTACCAGTTGAAGAGTTTTATTTGGCGTGTGCGGTTTCGCCGTGAACTCGTGTGTGTTTTTCGTGCAAAAAATGGAATTTCACAATAAAGAAAAAAATATTACCCATGACAATTGCTGTTGCTGGACCAATTGAAATAACAAGAGCTAAAAGAAGGAGGGTTTGGTTGAAGGAATATAGACGCCGTTTTGGTCATCTACCCTTGATACATGAATTACGTGATAAATTATCCGGAAGTCTTCAAAAATTACTTCCGAATGAATAGTTCATCTTCTGACATCTTATTCAAAAAAGTGGAACCCAAAGTCGACGAACATCCATGTTTAAAGAAAAAAATCTGCAAAACACTAGATGAGAATCACCTGCACGCTTTACGCTTGAGAAGAGTGCGTGTGTGTGTAAATGCGCCTTCTGAGAGGATTGCGTGCGTGCTTCGCCTGATATTGCATCGCCTTTACACACATGCTCTTTCATGTGCGAAAGCGTGCACACAGCTTTTTCGCGCAGGAAAGCGCCCGCGTGTATAGGCACCTAAAAAGGATCAGAATGACATCGGGTTTCTTTCTGAAACCCAAAAAAAATTATTGCTATAGTCTACAGATCGGATCTTGGCCCCTGATGTATTTTACTGCGCTGAATGCGTAGGCGATCGCTTAGACCAGTGTCAGCGAGAGACTCTAGGTGTGCCATGCAGGATTAAAAAATTGTTAGATATTTATTGTTACTATAATAAGAATTTATTTATTTTTATTCATGCAAAAGTATATTTAATTTTGTTGGAATTTTTATTTGGTTTGCCGCAAAATAAATCATCCTCGCCCAGTGTGCCCTTTAGTTAAAAATGTTTGGCAGACACTGGCAGACAGTCATGGCCCGCTTGGAGGGGTGGGTTTCTTTGCGAGTTTTTTCTCTGTTGTATTTTTTTCTTGTTTTTACATTCTTAACTTTTATATTGATACTGTTATATAGGGTGTCCGAAAAATCTAGCACTATGATGTATATCGCAGTCCAGAGGCGATGCATTAGATAGAACAAAAGCGTCTTATAGCAAGTGGATCGTGGGCTTTCCATTTCCGGCCTCAAAAGTGAACTTCAAGGTCACCTTCAAGGTCATTCAAACCCTAACCTTTTCCCTATCAGAGATAGAAGAAAATTTCCAATTACGAACTTGTAGAGCACCCCAAAATTAGTTTTAATCCATGTTTACTTTAACTGATTCATATGAAAATTGTGTGAGATAAATGAGGATAAAGATTGGTATGTTACCCTCTCAACATCGTGTTGAGAAGTCACAGACAAATCAATTAGTGAGCTTTTTATTTCTAAATTCAAAAGAGTTGAATACTACATGTAATTTAAATCCTGAGTTCCAAAATCGAACATAGGTTATTTTAAAGTACGAGGTCTGTTCAAAAAATACGTAGACTGACGTCATAAAACAAAATATACTTTATTCTGAAGTTACACATCTGGGTCCCCTTCAAAGTACTCTCCTCCCCGACGCACACACTTATCCCAACGGTGTTTCCACTTTTGGAAACAGTCTTGGAACGCTTCTTTTGTGATGTCCTTCGGCGCCTTCGTCGCATTTGCCTTTAATCGGGAATCGTCTCAAATCTCCTTCCTTTCAAAGGTCTTTTGAGTTTGGGAAACAAGAAGAAGTCACAAGGAGCGTTTTCATCTTCTTCTGAGCGTTCAAGCAATTCCTGACAAACCTGGACGCGATGGGCTGTTTGGTCGTCCGTCATCAGGCGTGGAACAAACTTCGCAGCAACGCGGTGCATCTTCAATTTTTCGGTCAAAATCTCGTGACATGATCCAACTGCTATCCCACACTCTTAAGCAAGTTCTCTGATGGTCAGACGTCGATTTGCCCGAAGTCACTCATTCTAAAAATCTGCCAAACGAAAAAAAAACACTTCACAAACAACCGCGTAGCTAATCAACCAATACTGATATTTGCAATCAAAAAACTGCCTTGTAATCAGCAAATCTGTCAGAAGATGGCGACACCAAGCGATTTTGATTGGGACCAACAGGGCCCACGCAATTCAAACAGTCTACGTATTTTTTGAACAGACCTCGTATGTTCAAAGTGTTGGGCTTCGGCTGCAAGACATAACTGTGCACGATAGGTGAGAGAGGTCATTGTCGTGGCAGGAATTTGCCTAATGGCCACTTCAATTCGTCCTTGAAGTTCACGCTGCGTCTTGTGTTCCGTGGCATAAACCTTTTCCTTTAAATACCCCCAAAGGAAGAAATCTAAGCGTATAAGATCCGGTGACCTAGGTGGCCATGAAACTGGTCTGTTTCTGCCAATCCATCTTTTCGGAAACATTCCATCCAAACATTCCCTTGCTGTTCTTGCAAAATATGGCGGTGCACCGTCTTACTGGTACCATAGTCCTGGACGTTCTGCCAATGGCAAATTATCTAGAAACTCTTCCACCACACCAGTCAGTATTTCATCCGGTAGCGCTGACCAGTTAGGATACCTTCATAAAAAAGAGGTTAGTTTGACAGGTTAGTTTAGCGCAGACAGGTTACGACTTGTGTCCCATAAATACCACACCAAGCAAACTAGGTGTGGTATTTATGGAAAATTATTCATTTTCCAGTTCACTTGGTGTGATGTTGGTCTCAGCCACCTAGGATTTTCCTCTTCCCAGTATTGTAGATTATGCCTATTTAAGTACCGTTTCGTGAAAACTGGGCCTCATCACACCACAGAATCTTGCCTAAGAACTGTGGGTCATCATCAATTTGACAGAGCAGCCAGTCGCAAAACTCTGTACGGGAACCATGGTCTCGTAATTCCAGAGCTTGGGCACAATGAATATGGTATGGGTAGAAGTTTTGTGTCGAGAGAATGTCCCACACGGAAGATTTGCTAATACTCAGACCATGTGCAATTGCTTGGACACTTGTATGAGGATTAGCTGCGACTGCTGCTAGGACCATAAGCCTGCCATCATCATATGTTGCGGTCCTCGGACAACTTTCTCGAGGTAGCTGCTGAAGAGATCCTGTGGTTTGGAATCTGTTGATGATGTGCTGGAGTGTTTTGTAGTGAGAATGGCCTCGAGTCGGAAATCGCTCTACATACAGTGTTTTTGCATCAGCAATACTCTCATTATTTTCACCATAGCAGAAGACCATGTCGACCATCTCATGCAGTGGATATTGCGTCATCGTGTTAAAGGTAACTGTGCCTCAGTTCTTACGTAAAACAAAATGGTGATGTATTCAGAAACACGCAACAAATGTTGCCACCCTCGTTGGCGAATGCTGAAGCACAGCTCGAACAAAATATATGTAACGTTCTTAGTCGGATTTCGATGAAAAACAATAAATTAAGTAATAAGTCTGTTCTGTTACATGTACACGGGTCGAGACATCGATGCGACGCAGGTACGTAAAACAAATAGACACTGGAATTAGAGTTTAACGACTTTGACGAAAGTGTGATGAAATTAATACAGAACAGTAAGTGGCAGCAACACTCGGGTCGTATGAAGAGCAACGAAAAAGGTCTGACGGCGCAATTTATGGAGACCATGAAAAAACTACATGAAAATTAACTTTGAATAACTTACAGTTTCCGTGAGAAACGGTGCCACTCTTGTCTGAGGGGGGGGGGGGGGGGGGGGAAGAGAAAAGCAAAATAATAATCTTCATCCTCATTTATCTCACAATTTTCCTTTGAATCAGTTAAAGTAAACATGGATTTAGATTAATTTTTGGGGTGCTCTACAAGTTCGTAATTGGAAATTTTCCTCTGATAGAAAACAGTTAAGGTTTGAATGACCTTGAAGATGACCTTGAAGGTCACTTTTGAGGTCGGAAATGGAAAATGCATCGCCTCTGTAAGTTGATATACATCATAGTGCTATACTTTTCGGACACCCTGTATAAAATATATTTTTTGCGTTGCAAGGAGGGTTAATAATAGGATTGGGCAATTTTGCGATAACTGTGAACGATTAATATAATCAGTTAACAAAAACTATCGATTAGTTCAATCGATTTATCAGCTGATCGATTAAATCGGTTTAAATCGAAAAGAAAACTTATTTCAATATTAATTGGTGTGTTTAAACTAAATAGTGTTTTTGCAGTTTTGTATAGTTTTAAACAGAAATTTAACTTTTTTTTTACTTCAATTAATATCAGTTTAATAAATTAATATTTTCTGATTTAAGAAACATGTTTAAAAATTGACATTAAAATAATAGAATAAATAAAATCAATTTTGTTTCAAAGTCTACTTTTTTATTTTATTCAAGCGTTTAGCATATTTTAGCTTTTTGTTATTAGATCTTACTTTCGAAACAAGTTTCAATAATGGCAGAGCCTCATTTTGATAAAATAAATAAAATAATAATTTTTGGAAAAAAACATTTCTGCGTGCTCCCGGATGTCCAGCTAATTATTGGATGCACGATCTCTGGGAGCTTGAGGAAGAAATCTGTTGTTAGATGTTCAGATTTGCATTCTTTTTTTTACATGCCCATCAATGTTTTGCAAGCATTCATACAGGGTGTTTCAAAATTATGTACAATAAATTTTGTGACATATTCTTCAGGTCAAAAGAAGACGAAAATGTTCTATGGCACTTTGTCTGGAAACTATTTGTTTGCGAGTAAACCAATATCATACAGTAGGGAAGCACGGTAGTTAGCGGACGATATTTTAGCAGTTCCAGCGTTTCGACCCAACACTAGGTTGAGTGGTTTGTTCCATTTAAACCTACTTTAGGGTTGTTCCATTAGTTGTGTACGGTTGTTTCCATTACTGTAGTTTCACTATTGTACATCCACTAGGAATATAAATTTCAGAACGTTTGCGTGCTTTGACATACGCATTACGATTTACGTAAAAAAAAAGTCATGTACACGTATTCCAGTGCAGAATACACTGACATGCACCTAATGTATGGTCTTGCGGACGGAAATGTTGTGGAAGCAAGAAGACTCTACCAAGAACGCTTTCCGAATAGACGTTTGCCAAATAACCGAACATTTGTATCTGTCGACAGACATTTGAGGGAGCGTGGTTCCTTTGACCGTCAAACAGGACAAGGGCGGTCTGTAGCACATTCTCCGGATGAGGAGGATGTGATAATTGACATCATACATGATGAACCACAGACAAGCACCCGTCGTATTTCTTCCATGGTACACATTCCGCACTCATCTGTTTGGCGCATTCTTCACCTCCAACTGGTTCAGGCACTGAACCCAACGGACTATCCACACCGACAACGATTTTGCCAATGGATACAACGTCGTCATGCTGCAGACCCTAGTTGTCTCAGCCAGATACTTTTCACGGACGAAGCAACCTTCACCCGGACAGGAATCGTAAATTCTCACAACCAGCACCATTGGGCAGATGCTAACCCGCATGTTACCAGAGCTCGAGCGCATCAAGAGCGTTTCTCCGTGAACATTTGGTGTGGAATTGTCGGAAATAACTTAATTGGCCCTTATGTGTTGCCGCCACAATTGACTGGGCGAACGTATCTTTTGTTTCTGCAGAATGCATGGCCAGAATTACTGGAAGATGTTCCTCTTTTGATAAGATCTAACATGTGGTTCATGCATGATGGCGCTCCAGCACATTTCAGCCATGTTGTGCGAGCACACCTTAATGGTGCATACACGAATCGGTGGATAGGTCGTGGTGGACCGGTAGCCTGGCCTGCAAGATCACCCGACCTTAATCCCTTGGACTTTTTTCTGTGGGGTCATGTGAAAACGATCGTCTACAGCACAGAAGTTCCTAACATTATGGATCTGCGACCATGAATTGAAAATGCATGCCAAACCGTTCGTAGTGCTGGCGACAAACTCTTCCATGACATCAGACGGTCGCTCATGCAACGAGCCGAAGCGTGCGTGCGAGCTGGTGGCGGGCACTTTGAACAATTCCTGTAATTTGGAGCCACGGGTTTAGTTGGCTGTATCGCGTAAATAAATCGTTTCCAGACAAAGTGCTATAGAACATTTTCGTCTTCTTTTGACCTGAAGAATATGTCACTAAATTTATTGTACATAATTTTGAAACACCCTGTATATTGCAAATCATGCACGAGTAAGGTGTCCATTTTCTGAAAGGTTATTTTAATGAACATTTTTAAAGGTATTTTGTTATTTTCTTATTACTTAAAAATATAATTGAATAAAAAAAAAACAACTTAATGCATTCAACTCATCTTGAGACACAAAATTGTAAAGAATAGAGTTGTCAATACTTAAATTAATATGAATTTATTAATTAAATAACATACAAGTCACGACAATCATTGTTTACTTACAAAATAAATTAGAAGAACCTTTTTTAAGAGTTTTACAGCTCTCCTTCAGCTCTGCATATGCAAAACAGGACTAGTCAGGCCGCCATATTGAAATACAGAAAAAGCTATCAGTTTCACCTGCATGCATAATGCCTTCTGGGCTCGATCCTTCGCCTGAGTACACGTGATCGGTAACGGCGCTCCGCTTCCGAACTCCGTAACATAATGACTTCAAAGTGCACCTTTGCACGCAAGGACACATATTAATTCGATCAATCTGCCATCATTGTTAGAAGCACTGGGGAAGACTTGTTTTGGAATCTTCAGGAGTTTGCTAGTCGCATTCGACTTACTATAATCTATGGTTGTGAAACACGTCTTATTGAGGCCCGTTTTCAGAGTGTGGAGAGCCAAGTTACTCGGTCTGAGACAGGCGGTTGAGTAATGAGAGAAATTTTTATCCATGGTAAGAAATTGCAACAACATTAAACAAGCGATATTTTGCTCGATGTGTTATCATGTTACCCTTACAGTCAAAAATGCATCGAGGTTGAGCTGCAAAATTTGCCCAATAAGTTGATGTTTGTACACTGTTCGAATTGTGACATTGCGCTGATCGACCACCACTGACATCTAACTGGAAAGCAACAGAATGACACTACATGCCGAAATCTGTCCAAACTCTTACAACTGTGAGCAGATATTGTAAGACTCCTGCAACCCTATTTTCCCCACTATCTTATTTCTCATTTTCATATTATGCAAAATGTCTGTTTTATACAGGTTATAGTTTTTTTTCGCCATAATGCCTATAAAGCATTTATTAATATTTGATTATTTAGATTTATTGATATCTTCCAAAAATTCTGTCTTTTTCAGATGGTGAATTTCAGTTGAAACAAAATTGCTTAAGATACTCGTTCAGTTTCCAAAGAAATATAGCCAATATCTTAATGTTGGTCTATATTCCCAGCGGTTTGATAGTAATGGTATCTTTTTTTAACTTTTGGTTGGATATCGAAGCCACAGCTCCACGTACAGCTATAGGTATTACCTCATTGCTCACTCTTTCCACACAATTCATCAGCTCCCAAAAGGATGTTCCATCCGTCACTTATGTTAAAGCAGTAGACGTATGGATGATATGCTGCATTGTACTCGTATACCTATCAATGGCAGAATATTTTTTGGCTTATCAGTTCAAGAATCCAAAAGCATCGGCAAAAGTTGTTCCCTCAGGAAAGCGCAATTTCTGGCAGCATTGCAAAGTAAGTTTGAATTGCATTTAAAGCTATCTACAAATGTCGCTTAATTACAAATTTGTTTTTGAGATTTGTTTTTTTTTGTGCAAATATTTTTAAATCGTGTATATAATATAAATGTTAAGTAATCTTGAATTCTATATATACAAGGTCTTTATAATTAAAGTTCCATTTTGACATGGCCATAAAAAAAACCCTACTGGACCAAAAGCTATAATACTTGGTAATATTATAGAAAGTTCATACCCACCAAGAAAAAAATTAGTTCAAAAGGTCACCACCAGCATGGAATAGCGCTCTATGCAATATTCGTATACGAAATTAGACACGAAGACACAGGTTAACCTGCTTTCAGTAAATGGTGGAGGCCACATTCAACATGTAACTAATTTTAGTAACGATTAAAGACTTGTTAACCTGTGCAGAGATCGGGGCTCTGTGCAGGCCAGTCAAGTTCTCGAACCCCCTTTTCATCAAACCATGTGCCCACAGTCCTTGCTTTATGGCAAGGTGCGTTATCGTGCTGAAACAGAAAAGGGCCATTGCGAAATTGCTGCCAGAGAGATGGGAGTGCTGCGTTGTCCAGAATGTCTTATTATCGCTCTGCGTTTAGATGTCCGTCCACAAAAACGATTGCACCCAACCATACCATGAAAAGCACCTCCTACACCATCCCCGACCTTCCGCCAAACTTCACCGTGTGCACAGTACAGCTTGGCAGATAACGTTCGCCATACCCAAACCCGTCCATCCGATCGCCAGATAGTGTAGCGGGACTCGTCACTCCATTCAACCATTCGCCATTGATCCAGAGTCCAATGTCGTCGCTCTTTGCACCATTGCAATCTCCTCGCTGCATTGCTGGTGCTGATGTGAGGTTTGTGGGCTGCCGCTCTGCCATAAAAACCTATTGCATGCAGTTCCCTGCGAACAGTCAGGATGCTCACAGTTGTTCTCGTCGCCTCTATGAACGATCTTGCCAGTCCATCAAGCGATGTGTGACGGTTTGCAGTGACCACTATACAAAGAGCCCTTTGGTCTCTGGCCGACATGATCCTGGGTCTTCCAGTCCTAGACGGAACACTTGTGGTGCCTTTCTCTTTCCATGCCCAGATGACGTTGTGAACGGTCGATTTCGGGATGTTTAGGAGGGTTGACGTCTCTCTAACAGTTTTCCCTGCGAGATGGCACCCAACAATTGTACCTCTTTGAAAGTCTGAAAGCTCTTTTCTTTGAGATATCTTACAGCATTCACGGAAGCATCATCTCATAATAGTATACTCTCTGTTATGTAGTGCTGGGAAGAATGTCAACAGTGAAATTGCAAAGGAATGTCCCATTTTCATGCAAATCAGGGTTGTCCCATGACTTATGATAGGGTATTGTACAGTGGCATAGAAGAAAATAATTTTTATTACTGAAGATTTAATGCTTATCTGAAACCAATTATTATTAAGTAGCGGAAGAATGGAGCTACTTATTGTTTTCACAGTGTCCGTCTGTCCGTCCGTCCCCTTCATAATTTCCGCATTTTTTGAGGTAGAAGGTTGAAATTCGGAATGTAGGTTACTATGCGCATGTGCACGTTCAATATTTAATTTGGTTTTGATTGGCCAACTGTGTCGGAGTTTCGGGGGCGAAAATTAGAGGGGATCAAAAGGCCTATGCGTATTTATGCATATAAAGGAGTGAAATTCGGTATGCGGATTCCTCTGAGCAAGATCAATTTTACTATGAAGTTTGGGCCAAATTGTCCCAATGGGGTCGGAATTGTGGGGGTTGCAGTTACTTGGTTTTTAGAACTATGGCAACATATGGCATGTCATACGAGGGGCGATTGATAAATAAGGTCTCCATGGCTGTAACTTTTTTATTTGTTAACCGATTTTCAAAATTCTTTTTGTATCTTATACTCACATTTGTCCTCTATGTAATGCATATTTCACTTTTCGACATAGTCCCCATCCCTTTCCACGCATTGCGCCAACGCGTGACTAGTTGGGTGAACCCGTCGAAGACGAATTCCGGAGTTGTTGTCGACACCAGGATTGAATGGCAGCTTTGGACCCTCTTCTGGAGTACGATAACGTCCGCCCGCTCACGAGTCACCACACACAAGAGGCGTTGCAGCGCCTACAGTTCAAAGATGAAAAATTGCAGTTCAAAAATGGCCCCCTCTAATTTCCACCCCCGAAACTCCGACCCCAGTGGACCAATCAAAACCAAACTAAATAGTGAAGGTGCACATGCCCATAGTAAACTACATTCCGAATTTCAACCTTCTACCTCAAAAAATGCGAAAATTATGAAGGGGACGGACGGACATTTGTAAACAACAAGAAATTAAGCCTCCCGAGGAAGGTATAGGAAAGTAGCGGAAGCTCTGAGTTCACCTATTTTTTATTCCTTCATCTGCACTTTTTACCCCCCATTTTTTAAATTAAAAATTGATTTTTTCGAACCTAGTATTTAGAAAATATAAAAGAACCTTATCTTCCTTCCTTTCTCATCATTTTCCATCGAATGATATATCACACTGGCCAATGAATTAGAAACCCGTGATGAATTACTGTACCGATATGTAAAGCGGGGTCACAGGGACATACCGATATGTAAAGCGCATATATCAATTACTGAACAATTGTGATATGCAAATGAATGCAATAATGTTAGGTACATGCTCATTCCAAGCTGCAGGTACAGGGTAGGAACAAGCTGCAGCTGCTCAAGTTGAGCAAAATGGGGAAAACAGCAGATCTGTCTGGGTTCCAAAAAGTTATTATGGGAGCTTGTCTAGCTGGAGCTACGATTTCCAGGACAGTACAACTGACCGGTGTCTCAAAAGGTCAGGTCTCCAAGGTGTTCAATGCGTGGAAACGGAATCCACAAGAGTTGTCGAAACGGCAGAATTGTGGATCAAAAACAATCAACACAGACAGGGACCGACGTCGTCTGAGACGGATTGTGCGGCAAAACCGAAAATCTACTGTGGAGCAACTGACGGCAGACTTCAATAAAGGATCATCGCAACCCATCTCCTCCAGAACAATGCGCCGAGAGTTGAAGAGAATAGGGATGGGAAATCACATGCCAGTGAGGAAGCCCCTGGTGTCAGCAACAAACCGGAAAGTTCGCCTGCACGTGATGTAAAGAACGGTGTGACTGGAAAAATGTGATGTGGCTGGATGAGTCACGTTACGCATTGTTTTGCACCGATGGCCGCAAATTAGGTGGCAGCCCCTTGAAGCGATGGACCCCTCATGTGTTGTGAACACAGTTCAAGCTGCAGGAGGAGGTGTCATTGTATGGGCCATGTTTTGTTGGTATTGCAAGGGTCCCCTGATATTCCTTGACAGTCGGGTGAAAGCCAGACTACCTGAACATTGTTGCAGATCAAGTCAATCCTGCAATGGTGCATTTGTACCCAAATGGTGACGGGTTCTTCATGGACGACAATGCTACTGTCCATCGAGCAAAAATTGTTCAGGAGTGGTTTTCTGAACATGACACCGAGTTGCAACATCTGCCGTGGCCAGCGCAAAGTCCGGATTTGAATCCGATCGAGAATGTTTGGGACATGTTGGAAAGAGACATTCGTCGAAAGCATCCGCTTCCGTCTACTCTGCAGGACTCTCTGACGAATGCATGGTCTGCGATTACCTTACCTGCATTGCAACACCTTGTAGAGTCCATGCCAAACCGCGTATGTTCTGTAATTACAGCCAAAGGAGGGTCAATATCATACTGAAAGAAGGTTTCTAATTCATTGGCCGGTATATGTATTTCGAAAAGATTTTCAATGTTAACCCACTTGTTTTAATTTGCATCAATAGATTTTACCACAAATTAAAACAAATGGACTTCTGGAATGAAACTGTGATTAGACAAATGAAACTGGGTAGTTCTTTGAAACTTGAAGATATGTTATCTGCAAAGGTCTTCCTCGCAGCTCTATTCTCCAATGCCTCCCATTTCATGCACCAAGTTTGTCTGAACCTGGTATTTCGCTTGGTTGGCATGGATTCAGAGAACCGCAAAGTGCAGACTACAAGTTGGTGATCATTTGAATGTTCTGCCCCTCTTCTCACACGAGTATCCAACACTGATCGTAATAAGTCGGCTGATACGATTACAAAATCAATTAGTGGCTTCTGGTCCATTGCATCCCTGTACCAGGTATACTTATGTACATCCTTGTGCTGGAAGAAGGTATTTGTGATGGAAAGTCCATTGTTGCAACAGAGATCCAACAAGCACCTCCCATTCGCATTTAAATTGGGGTCAGCATTCCTCCCAATCACGCCTTTCCGCGTTTGGTCATCAGCCCCTACATGTACAGAGGATTGGGATGGTCCTTAATCTTTGGAAGCAACTATTTCAGTGACTCCTACACATAGCTACCAATTTGAGGCATGTGGAAATCTTCAGCAATAGAAATATTTGTTGCGACTATCATGTCAAATTGGGCGATAGTCCTCAGGGTAACGTTTTGGAAAGTTTGGAGATCCTTCCATCTGATTTGCATATTGTAGCCCAGGCAGGCATACCATAAAGAAGAATGACTCGTATAACCATCTTATAAAGCAAAAGTTTCATTAACCATCTATTACATAGCATGTTGGGAATGCAGAGAACACCGACACAAACGATCATGCACATCCATTGCCGCTCAAGAAGAGAGATGTTTAGTCGAAATTATTGTTGTTGCCATATACACTACTGTTTATAAAAATCGCAACACCCTGATGGAATGGTCTAATCCATATGCAATTTGCAATATTTGCATACAATGGGTCAGAATATAAATGATTAGATTTTCAGAGTAATTGCTTGAAAGAACACCATGCCTCGACGACGACGAAGGGTACCATATCAACAGCTGACAGACTTTGAAAGAGGACGCATAATTGGTCTGCGTGAAGCGGGATGGTCGTATCGTGACATTGCTGCTCGTGTAGGACGTAATGCAACGACAATTATGCGTGCATGGAGGCAGTGGAGCGAAGAGAACAGGGCACACCGAAGACCAGGCTCATGAAGACCCAGCACGACGACACCGCGAGATGACAGACACCTCTATCGCATGTGTGTAGCAGATCGTACAGCCACTTCCACAGTGTTAGCACAACAGTGGGGTGCTACAGTAGGCAGGACAATGTCTGCTAGCACTGTACGACGCCGTTTGATTTCCAGAGGATTGATGGCACGAGTACCATTGTTGCGGATTCCTTTGACTCAAAACCACCGGCGCCTCAGGTTGCAATGGGCCCATCAACCTCGCCTTTTTCCAAGCACATCAGACGCCCTTGTTCCCCTGGCCTGCTCGTTCACCAGACATGTCCCCAATCGAACATGTCTGACAGGGTTGCTCACCGATTGGCTCGTCAGACTCCTGCAGCAGCAACTGTGGATGAACTGTATACCCGTGTAGACAGAGCATGGCAGGACATTCCCCAGGCCCTTATTCAGAGCTTGTTTGACTCAATGCCACGACGTTTAGAGGCTGTAATTGCATCCCACGGTGGTTTCACCCGATACTAATGTGACAATAAAACGCATTGTATTGACCTGAAAATCTAATGGTTTCTTTTCTGACCCATGATATGCAAATGCTCCAAATTTAATGCAGATTGGGCTATTCCATCAGGGTGTTGCGATTTTTATAAACAGTAGTATATTTCTACATCAATGCTGAGGAAATATTGTTTCCATCAAATTAGATGTAGTGATGATGCAATAATAAAATGTATTTGTTGCCTTGGCAATAGAACAGAAGTTTTAACAATGAGCAAGAAATTAGTATAATAGACGTTATAGATAGCGCAGCCTCTCTCAAGGAGGCAAAGAGATACATGTTTCTGCCTTCAGCTCCCTAACAAATGTTCAGATGATTTGTGTGTTTGGAACACTTGAACAGTGTCGTGCCTTTCAGAGGCGACAGCAGCTTCCCCTTCCTCTTCCAGGGGTTGGGTATATAAGGACTCCGGTCGGTCTCAGGCGACCGTTTACGGCATAACTAATAACAAAGCACACATCAACTCGACTCTTCAAATCAACAAGAACACTGTATTGTGCTCTCTAATAATCATTCAAGGGATACATGTTAATTTATATCTATCGAAATGCCACCAAAAAAACAGAACGAATATTGGTAAGAGAAGATAAAAGGTCATCCAGGCATCGGAAACATATGAATAATGGGAGCTCTGTGTCACGTATGTTTACTATCCTGACACAGTGGAAGCTAATTAATACGAACGTGGACACAGAATACATAACTTTATGCTTAATTATAAACTTTATTAAATCCAAAAAAAAAAGGAATTAAAGAAATTACTCAAAGAGAGATAAATTACAAGTATGAAAATGGCTAGTGATTCCCAACATTAGGACCAATTAATACAAGTGTAAATATTGAGTAAAGGAACGAAATTCTACTAACAGGGTAGAAAATTCGAATTAATGTTACTAATAAATAGAGCTATACGGAATTCTTATATAAACAGTACGAAGTTTACATGAAGCACCCGTTCACGCGAAGCAATGGGGAAGCCAGCAACTTACACGTACTTGGAGCTGAATTCGGATGAGAGTTGTACCAAACCCCGTCTGGGCTAAGTGGACTAGAAAAAGCTGCCAACAAATTTGTTGCTTCGCTTAGTAAGCTTTCTTTTCTTTTCCTTTTTCACCTTTCAAACCAGGCGGCGACGCAATGTGTTTTAATTGAAGTAATTAGAAGTATGTAACTATAGGGGAATAAAAAAACAAACAAACTAAAATTAGTTAATGCCCTCTTGTGTACGGCCAGATATTAAAGCTAGCCCAATATCTATCGTGATAATAAGGTTAGGACATGTTCACTACGCTGAATTATAATCGTAACAAATACAAAATTTAAGCTACGCAGCAAGCTCATTAATTTGGCAAATCATTAAATTTACAAGCTCGGGAGTCTAATTTTTAAGCATGAGCAAGAGAGAGCATAACTAGTAAGCATGAGGCTTTGCTTACCTTCGATATAAGACAAATAAGCCGAGGGAATCGTCCAATAGTGAGATGAAAGACCAAGGGGCTATGCATAAGACCCTTTTGGCATTCGTCTCCTTTCTGACTCCGAACGACTGCAATGGTGGCCACAGGAGCTTGGCGGGAATGTCCATAACTTGTAAAGCAGGAATTCGCTGGCTGCGCTAACTTTGGCGGGCTGGAAAGTTGTCTCTTTCTCGGTCGAACGTTCGTCATACTGCCGAAGAAGCCTTGGCTGAGGCCGCCTCGACGTCTGAACTGTTGCTTAGTCCTCCTAATGAAAAATGCAATGAGAAAGATACACTCATGACATTAGATCGATGTATGAAGCAGGCTTCCCGATGCTGGCAAGAGTCAAAGTACGTCCGCTGAATCTTCTCGCCGTACTCGCGTGGGAATTTCCCACGCCCGTAGTCTGCCGAACTCGACGATGAGTCGCTTTGCAACCTACACATAGGAGCTTTCCAAATTCATCCGCTCTTGTTCGAGTCCCAGCTCTCTCTCCCCTTAATCTCTCGCTCCCGTCCTTGGTTTTGAAACGCGCGCTTCTTTCTGCGCCGTTTCCTCTCGCGCTTGCCACGTCGTTCCTCCTTGCTCGCGCTTGATTGCAATCTCCTCGATTGATGCCCAATCGTGTCAATGGATGGCGACAACTGCTTTCTAACATTGCTTCCCAGCTGACTCAGTCCGCTGGGAACATCGGAGCTCGTGATTGTCGCATCGCTATATGACATGCTCACCCCCTGCTACAGACATGCCAACTCACCCGGATTCACCGGGTGTCACCCGGATTTTGACAATCTCACCCGGTCACCCGGCGGAACGTAAAAATCTCCCGGCGAATAGTACTCTCTTAAAAGAACCCCTAAAAATTTTCCTTTCTTTCCCCGTGATGCACCAGCAACTTTGTCAGCAATTTTTTTTGGAACACTATCTAGTCTACTTGCAGTTAAATTTGCTTATCCAGAAAGAGAAGTACCATACTACAAATGTAAACCTTCAAAAGAAGTAATATAAAAAGGCAAAAAGTACAAGACAGTACAATCAGCTCCACAAGGAGATATATGAGGGAAACTTCAAATTTACGAGATAATTTCAAGATAAAAGATATTTTATAATTCAACCAGTATTGGTTTCTCATTATTCCACGTACAATTTATCTTACTCCCTTAATTATTTTGACTAGTGTGTAGGACAAAGTGACCAAATAGTGGCCATAATCTTTTTAATCGTTAAATTAAAGTGGTATTGTGGAAATTCTATATACAGTCCTAGAAAAAATGATAGGAACTTTTGTGTTTTTAACATAAGATTTTTAATAATGAATTTATTTCAACGAAACTTTACACACATGTGCCCACACTGCATTGACACCACTGGTTTCAATTCAGTCAAAATATTTAAAAAATTAGTTGAGCGACAACCAATTTTTGAAAAATAGGGTGGAAAAAATGATAGAAACTAAATGAATAATCTGTTCCCCCCCCAAACTGGGAATGTGAGACCTTCTCACCATTGCATATTAATGAAATTCTGAACAAGAAGACATATCTCTGATAAAATAAAACTTGTTCACTAAGTATCTTCAAAATGGGACGTGGTAAACAACTTACCCATTATGATAGAGGAAAAATCATGGCATATAAAGAACAAGACATGTCAAAAGCAGAAATTTCTCGTTTGATTCGAAGGTCCAAGCAAGTAATTTCATCTTTCCTGAAAAATACAGAATCATATGGTACAAAGAAAACGACAGGAAGGCCTAAAGCACTTCATCAAACAGGCTCATCGAAGAACTTATTAATAACTATCTCAACCAATGTCCTCATCTCCAACGCCAGAAAATGAAACAGAAACCACTTCTTATCTACCAGCACAAAGTCGATCGTCTTCAGCTAGCCAAACAGCATCAAACCTGGACTTCCGAATGGAACTCAGTCATCTTTAGTGATGAAAGAAAGTTCAACTTCGATGGCCCCGATGGTTGGAACTACTATTGGCATGATTTACGAAAGGAGCCAACTTTTCGAAGCGCTTTCAGGGTGGCGGTTCAGTTCTGGTTTGGGGGGCATTCAGTGCCAGTGGAAAGGTGGAATTAGTGTTTGTAGATGGCCGCATGAACAGCGTCAAGTACCAAGAAATGCTTCAGAAGTATCATTTGGACCAATCATCAGAGGCCAAGATTGGATATTTCAGCAGGACAATGCCCCATGTCACGTTTCCAAATCGACTATGGAGTGGTTCAAGACCAAAAACATCAGGGTTATGAAATGGCCTGCGAGAAGTCCAGACCTTAACCCCATCGAAGATCTCTGGGGAATCATGGTTCGGGCCATTTATAAGAACGGGCGGCAGTTTGAGAATGTCCTGAGTCTCAAACAGGCTGTTCTTGAGGCTTGGGAAGAAATTTCGTGCAGAACTCTTGAAAAACTAATAGAATCTATAAAGAACCGTGTGTTTCATGTGATCAACAAAAATGGTGGATTTACAAAGTATTAAATACGAGCAATCTCATGATAACTGAAGGTGATCCTATCATTTTTTCCACCCTTTTTTTCAAAAATTGGTTGTGGCTCAACTAATTTTTTAAATATTTTGACTGAATTGAAACCAGTGGTGTCAATGCAGTGTGGGCACAGGTGTGTAAAGTTTCGTTGAAATAAATTCATTATTAAAAATGTTATGTTGAAAACACAAAAGTTCCTATCATTTTTTCCAGGACTGTATGTTTAATATCAATAAATGGTTTAATGTGAATAGTAAACTATTATATAAGATTATAAAAATTTCAATTATGTTAGATAACTCTTCAGACTTATTTTAAACTGTATATGATGCGTTGTTATACAAAATTAAAGAATTGATCATTTACTGGCCACAGTTGACCTTTTAATGGCATACCTTGTCTTAATTGCGGCCAGTGATGCCCTTATTATGGCCATACTTGAAATAAATTTTTTTTTATCATATTTGTATGTTTAATTTAATGTTTTAAATTAAAGGAAAATTTAATTTCAGTGAAAAAAATATTTCTAATTATAAGTTTAATACAACAAAGTAACAAAAACTTTTCCTCAAAATAGTTTGATGTTACAAAATTTATCTTTTCTTTGGCACCAAGCTTTGTTTCTTCTTCTTTTCCTTTAGCTCTTCTTCTGCTAGTCGTGCTTTGTATGCAGTGAGAACAAAGAAATGTCCCTTCCTTTTTTTTTTCTTTATTTCAGAATTACTATTCATTGGAATAGATGATATAGGAAAAACATCTTTGTCAGATTCAAAACTATAATTATGTTTGCTGCTATTGCAATAAAATTTA
Source organism: Rhysida immarginata (assembly GCA_023313115.1). NCBI lineage: Eukaryota > Metazoa > Arthropoda > Chilopoda > Scolopendromorpha > Scolopendridae > Rhysida > Rhysida immarginata. The sequence goes on along the minus strand of JAHWFO010074614.1, from coordinate 214,474 downwards.
TTCACTGGCAGATTTTGTAAGTTTTCAATGTTCTCATTTTCAGAAGAGAAGGGTGGTTAAACAATCTCCACCACTTGTCTGATGGAACTTGATGCTTAAATACAGCACCTCGTTTTTTCGCCAAATCACTGGCATATTATAAGAAGGGCTTTTTTTTTTTAATTCTTCGTAATCCAATACGTCCATCCAGAGCTTGTATGGCCTGAGGCCAACGAATTGGGGCTCTGGATGGACCTCGATTAACGACTGCTGTATGATGGTCACAGCAGCCGGGGGGGGGGGGATCCTGAGCCGCCCATTCAGTGACTAGCCGTGCCTGATGTTGCTTAACTTCACTGAAGTTATTTTTTCAGTGAAAGCCCACCAGGCCACGGCCTTCCCAAAACCAATTCCTCTTGATGCTCGGAATTCAGCATAATCGATTAATTTTTTTCATCATCATATGATAGCATTGGTTTCTTGCCTGCTTGTGCAAACATGGGTCGTTTTCCATGTAGCCTCTCCTGTAGCGAACTCCGTGGAACCCCAAATAATTTTGCTGCGCTTCTTTGTGATAAACTTTGAAGTTGCACTGCTTCTACATTCCGAGTTCCTCTACGAAATTTTTCGGTTGATTTATTATTCGGAAACAAGGAGCATATTGTTAATTTTTATATTATTTTTTACTCGAAATTTTTAATGAAATAAAACAGAACTGTTTTTAGAGGTGAGAAAAACGACCAGCAACAGTCAGAGAACAATAAAAACATTTTACATGAGCATCACTGGGCAGTGAACCCTACCGGATCCACTGCATGATAAATAAACTTATTTCTAAATTCTTCATTTCAATTAATGATATTCATTAACAATTATTTTATTTTTATATCTATTTATGTCAGAAATTTACTATAAAAATTGTTTTTAAAGGTAAAATAATATTCCTTTCATCTGTTTTAAATTTAAAATGAGTTTAGTCTCCTTATAATGGGGAAAATCGTGAAATAATAAAAACAAAAAATAATTAAAGTCACCAATCTTGAAGAAACTTGGGAGATGAAAGAAAACTCAAAGGATGTAGTCTATTGAAGTTGTTATTGATGGTAGAAATAAAACCAGTCTATTGAGGATGTAGATGAAGTTCTTGTGCAGATAATGTTGATAGGGGAAAACGATAATCTTGAAGTACAGATGAAATTTTGAAGGGTTGATCCAAATATTTGGGATAATCGTTTTCCACTATCAACATTATCTGCACAAGAACTTAATCTACATCCTCAATAGACTGGTTTTATTTCTACCATCAACAACATCTTCAATAGACTACATCCTTTGAGTTTTCTTTCATCTCCCAAGTTTCTTCAAGATTGGTGACTTTAATTATTTTTTGTTTTTATTATTTCACGATTTTCCCCATTATAAGGAGACTAAACTCATTTTAAATTTAAATTAATCATTTAAACTCCTTAGATCAATAATTTCATCTGTTTTCTCTAACAATTTCTTAGTAAATAAACGGCCAGTGGTCAACACGTGGCTGCTATTTGGACATTCATGGCCGCAATAAGATCACGTGTGGCTGCTAATAGGTTCATTTACAATACTGAATTCAGACGGGTTTCTACTAATGATTATTTAAATTTCTTTTAAAAACTATAATGTAACTTTGAAAATTAAGAAATGTAGATACGAAACATACAAGAAGAGTTTTTTTTGCTTTAGAAACAAAGAGAAAACTGATTAGGTTAGCATACCTTCGCCATGAAAATTTAGTTAACGACCACAATGCTATCTAATGTCAACAGATGAAAAATGACAACTGCATCTCCGGAACGTTTTATAAAAGAATCAGTACTCTCTGGTGAAAGATATTTATACGATATGATAAATATACATGCACTAGTAGGATGAATATATTTCCATGATAAATTTTAAAACTAAAATCACCAAATAAAATTATTTTAAATGTGGCCGTAATTTGGTCAGTGGCCAACAATTGGTCACTTTGCCCTAATATGTAATTATACTTGTAGCATCTAATGTTAAATTATGTCCAAAAGTAAAATTTAAGTGCCCAATTTTTGTAACAGTTGAATATGTTATCGATACGTATATTTTACTACAAAATTTATTATCACCCGGTTTTCCTCCAGAAATAGTTGACAGGTCTGCTGCTATACTTATTCGCATTAGGGGTTTTTGCAATTTACCTTGAGCGGTGGGACCTCATCGCAGCTTAAGACTGAGTTTTTCTATTATCTTGCTGCTTTCTTGACGCGCTGCTCGTGGATTTTTGTCTTTGCCTAGCAAAAAATCTGGCCACGAGCCCTTGCAACGATGTAAATTACTCTCAGGTTCCCAAGACGGCTGTCCATACCCCACCTATTGCACTAAGAACTGTCGTTTGGGGAACCTGCCTTTGACGTCAAGGATTTCCCGAACCGTATATACATCAGAATAGTCCGGGTCTTTGGGTTGCCTACCTGGAGTTTTCTCCACCGAACCTTTGTCTTTTTTTAAGTAAGAACAGTGGAGGGTCCTAGGCCCTCTCCATTTTCTTGGGATGCCCACTCGCGCCGATACTTTATTAATAACTTTAACTATTTTGAAGGGCACCAAATATTTATTGTGTAGTTTCCTTCCCACCATGTGTTTGAGAGGTATGATTCGATTCGCCCACACCCATACTTTATCCCCTACTTTCAGAGGCCAGATGGTGTGCTTTTTGTTGTAAAATTTCTTATAACGTCTATTTGCTCTATCAATGTTTTTCCTATTGTTCAGTGTTGACAGACTGCTTAGGTCAACCAAATCTACTTGAAAGTGTTCAAATGGAGAAAAAACATGCTTGCGATTGCCAGGACAATAATGTCGAATAGGTTTATGCAGTGTGGAAGCAGGCACACTATGTAACCATTCGTGTGTCTCTTTTTCAGAATGATTTGTTTGTATAATTAACCATGCACACTTCTGAACCCTGCTGGATTTCTGTGGTTAGAAAATGCTTCATCCATATCAAGTGTTTAAATTAAAACCATTTTTAGTGTACAACTGCATTTATAAAAACGCATTGGCTACATTCACGGCTACCGTGAAGACATAATGGCTCACGACAGAAAGGAGTGACGTCACACAATATTGCCGCAAAGCCGGCTTTGTTATTGCCGGGAGTTGTTTCGCTGCACTTTTCGTGCTGCTGACGGCCGTTGCGGTGAACGAACATATTGTGTAAATGTTCAACTGGAAAAATATGTTCAATAGGAAGAAGTTTCAAGTCGTATCAAGAGTTGGAGAGTTTTATAAATGAACGGCAACAAAAAACATTTTTTCAACTTCGGAAATCGCATTCTGTTTGCTAAATTATATAAATAATAAATAAAGTGGTAATAAGTTTTCCAAGATTTATAGTATTTAATTTTCAATATTTGAATACACAAACTTATTGGAGTGCAAATTTCTTAATCGGTTGACGAGGAGGGGGGGGGGGGGATAAATTCACAAGTAAACACGGGGATGATTATAACACTGTATATAGGCTGTTTCTAAATTATCTCCCATATTATAAATGTTTATTAGTCAAAAACTATTACAGATTTTAACGTGTTTTTTTTATTCACAAAGAAAAACTCAAAAAGTTTCTTAGCATGCCTTAATAAATTTCAGTGTGGCCCCCATTTATGGCGTGAAGGACGTTAATTACTCCCATGTTCGGGCTAGCATTTCGGGAGTGATTTCAGCGATTGTTTCAATTATTCTGTTCTTGAGACTTTTAATGTCATAAACGTTGGTCTTGTACACTCTGTCTTTCACATATCTCAGGAGGAAAAAATCCAGAGGATTCGCATCCGGTGAGCGAGGGGGCCAAGGGATTGGCCCATCCCTTCAAATCCATCGTCCTGGAAAGTTCGTATCGAGGCACTGCCTAATTTGCAGTTCTCAGTTTGGTGCTCCATCTTCTTGGTAGACTATGTTGGGCTGCAGTTCTTCCACCTGTGGAATCAGGTGGTTTTCCAGCATATCTAGGTAGGTTGCAGCGGTAATGGTGTCTTCAGCGACAAAGAAAGGTCCGATTACTCGATCGTGCATTAAACCGCACCAAACATTAACCTTTGGGCTGTTGCGTATATGCTCCCTTAGAACGTGGGGTTTTGTGAGTCCCAAATGCGGCAGTTGTGTCGGTTTACTGCTCCGGAAGTATGGAATGTTAGCTCGTCAGAAAACAAAATGTCCTCAAGGAAGGTGGGATCATTGTCAATTTTTAGAGCATATCCTCAGCAAACATCTTACGCTTCGGTCGGTCTTCTGGCTTCATTTCATGCATCATCTGGATTTTGTAGGGTGTAAGACAAAGGCGGTGTTTCACTCTTTTATATACGGATGTCATTGGCATATCCAGCTGATGAGCCGCTTGGTGAAGTGATTTATGGGGACCTGACCTTTTTTATTCTCTGTGGTGTCGCTGAAGTTCTACCAGCACCCTTTTTATGTAACAGCCTGCCTGTGTTTAAATTTTTTTTAAAGCTATAGGTTAATTGGCTTATGATTTGAATGATCCTTTTTTAAACTTTGTTTTGAACATTTTCTGAATTGTAATCATTGACTTAAATTCCTCAAGCCATAACACGCATTGAGCTTTTTCTTGAACACTCGCCATTGTTTACTGCGTCTCGCCAATGGTACCACGCACCAACCGCGTTTCATTATCAACTCACGCGAGGCTAAGAAACTTTTTGAGTTTTTCTTTGTGACTAAAAAAATCACATTAAAATCTGTAATAGTTTTTGAGTAATTAACATGTATAATACGAGAGATAATTTAGAAACACCCTGTATTACTTTGTTTGTGTAAACTTTATTATCAAGACGTTTCAGCCCTTCTTAGCCTACCACTCACGAAGAGTGAAGGCCTATGTGTTCGTTTCTCCAACTCAAGTTTTTTTCTTTCTGAAATTGATTCAAAAACTCATGATTCCAAAAAATATATTGAAATTAAAAAAAAATCCGTCTATACGTATGCGACCAATTTTGTGCAACTATCTCCTCCGAAACGGCAAAAAGCAGAACCAAATTAATATTTGAGATTACTTTATACTGTGCCTTGACATATTTTTATGAAAATTGGTTAGCCCTGTTTGGAGATACTAATTTTTTTTTCCAAAAATGAAGATATGTCCGTAGCGTTTATACCAGCGAACCAAACTCAATAAATTCGACATGTACGGACTCCGCACATTAAGACAATTTTTTTTTGTAAATAACTTGTTTACTTCTGATGAGCCAGTTTTGAGGTATAAAGGTTTACATCTCCCCCTCCCCCCTACAAAAAAGGTTTCCATTTCTTTTCTTTCCAACTCCCGCAATAACTGTGACATCACTTCTCACAAAAAGGACGCCACTCCTGACTGTCGTGAGCCGTTATGCCTTAAAGGTAGCCGTGAACGTAGCCACAGCCTGTGAGTTCAGTTTCCTGTAGACCTCATCATTTGGGCCCAGTCGGGTGCGCCCTTGTCAATTGAGACAATACAATAAATTTCGAAAATTATTTGGAAATTACCTTACAAATAGAACGCCTTGAAACAAAATATTTAATTTTGTTATAGGTGAAGAGTATTGGAAAAAAAATCGGGAACCTCAAAAACAAAGAAAATTGGTAATTAGGCAAAAACATTGTCATGGCCCAGCACAATAACTGTGTCCGGTTTATAAGTTGCTCGAGATTTGTAACAGTGTATGTCAAGCACTTAAGAACCTTTTGCTCTTAAGTATTTAAGTATTTAAGTACTTAGCGCATGAGTGCTAGTACTCCTAAGAACAGACCCCCCTCACAGCAAAAATCAAATGACATGCAAATAAAAATTAATAAAAGCACACCAAAAAAACCACAGCTGAAAAATCACACCTGAAAAACAACATCCAAAAAATTGCACGTGAATAAACACCCAAAAGAACCACATCCAAAAGGGTCACACTGAAAAGGACTACACCCAAAAGGACCACACCCCAAAACCAGACTTGTAAAACTACATCCAAGGCAGAGTAGATCCAAAAATTAGAAAAGACAAAGAAAATCAGAGTCCCTCCCTCCTAAATAGCCTCCCAAGTTTGACCCCAATGGAGGATTCCCAGAGGACACCAGCACATTCCAGAACAATAGAAATTTGTGATGGTGCCTCTGATATTTCAGGAAATCACCCTCTCCACATACCAGAATGTCCGTGTTCAAGACATCTCCTACTGTCAACTCACAATTTTTGTTCACATGTCTTGTTTGTCTCCTCCTCTGTAAATGCTAGCCTGTGTGAAAAATCTGAATATTTTTAGATTAAATTAATTTCTTTAATTAATATTTGAAAACTAAATAATGATATTGATGACACATAGAATGTAACTGTTGACTTGTAATTTTCAAATCAAATAAAATCATATTACAAATTAATCATACCATTAAAATTAAAATTTCTTGAACATATTTATATTGAAATATTTATTTGATTAATGGATTTAATGATTTATATTTTGCTTTTTCTGTAGGATGAAACACATCCAATTGGAAGGTTAAAAAATAAATTGGATGCCAAGCGGATTGATGGAATTTCTAAAATTTTGTTTCCATCACTATTTTTCTTCTTCAATATTTTTTACTGGAGCTATTACTGCACGTGATTTGCTTTTAGAAGAAACGTGCTGTTTCTTTCATTTATGAAGACTTTAAAAATGACGATTTAAAGTTTCTTCTACAAAGCACACATGACCTTTATTATACCACTCCTGAATCATATTTCAAGAAAATCTGTATATCACAATTATGGGGGTCATTCGGAAATGATTTACAATAACTCTAGTGTGCAAATACTGAACAATGTGTGCATGCATGCTTGTTGGGATGTCAACTGACACTAAGTAATCTAGTTTACTAGATGATAGATGTAGCTACGTAGAGACCCTGTAGAGACTGGCAAAAATAGTTTATGCCAGTGTTTAATGGAGCCTATAGCTCTTAGATTATTATTTACTGACTTTTCTTATATATGCTTCATACAAAATAACATAGGGCAAGTCAATATTTATCTAAATTTAACTCACCACCATATAAACTACACATTCAAAATGTTTATTAGAAGCTTTAGCAAAAAGCTAATCCTAAGAATGATGCTGGGTCTATACATTTATCCGGTCAGCCGCTAATTGCATGATAACTTAAAAACGGATTAACCTTTTCAAATTCTGTTTTCGACAGTGTTATCATCAAGGCCATAGTTCGGCTGTGTCAACTTGTTAGGCTTTTTCGTTGACCACTTCAAGTCAATTGCCGTGCTTTAGCAGCGAGTGTCAACAATGTATATCAAGATTTTGTGTATGATATAACAATTGATTCGTTGTGATGAGTCAACAATAAATAAAATGTTACTTTCTGTTTATCTTTTAAGGATTGTTCATGCGAGCACTTGCACAATCGCTTAGCCGATGGACTATTGCTCATGAAACATTAATAACTAATAATAAAGCCCATTATACAAGAGTGCCACAACGGATGATTCTGTAAATTCAATTTTAATTAAAAAATTTCTTCTGCGATAGGACTGCACATGGCAAAAACGTTTCTCTCAATATGAAAGCAAAAATGTCACAGTAGCGAAATAATATTACTTACTTTCTTTTCAAACCCGCATATTTTTTAGGGTCAGGGAGGTACCCTTTCTTTTCAAACCGTATGGAGGATTTCTAGTGCACGCGATCTTCTGCATAAGACGTATGTCCTCTATGGCAATACCAAAGTAAACCGAACTCATATTCTCCATGTAGTCTAACCGCTTGGTTTTAGGCCGACCCCTTGGTTTCTTACTGGCTTGAAAAATAGCAACTGCCTAAGGTCACATACAGTGAGAGCATCGGGTCAAGAAGCGAAATTTCCATAGGACTCGAATAATGGATAATGGAGTCAATCCTTATTCAGAATTTGATCACCCTCGGACTTGTTCAGGACTCGTTTTGCGATATCCATATCACATGGCCATTTAAACTTGAGGTCTTCTATGTGGAGAAGTCGCGGCTCAACACCTAAAGACCCTGTTATGGGCCTTTTTCACGTTTACGAGACTTGAGAAATGGCGGCGTCCTTGGCAGATTGAAAACGAGGCTAACGGGTCAAATTCACACAAGGGAAAGCACTGTATGTGCTAATTTATAGATTAATAAAGACGTAACTGTTTAATCACTGGATTTTAACTCAGGATATTTCATGGATTCACTTGATGGATTAAGATTAGTTAAGAAGGAGGCTATTCCAAATAAATTTGTGTTGCGAAATAGACCAAAACGAATGACTAAAGAAAATCACTTCAAAAATCACTATACCCTCATTACTTTTATTTATTTATTTATTATTTCGTTAATTAATATTGAAATTTGATATAAATTATATTGAATATAATTCATGAATTTAACATATACCTTTTGTATAATAAATCTTATTAATTGAAATCAATTAAAATTATATTGAAATGTTATTTTTTTATTATTTTTTATTTTCATTTTTTGTTTTTATTATTTGTTATATTTTTATATCAATATGGCAAGATCAATTAATCAATCAATCAATTAATTAATTGATCTTAATAACATTTTGCATATGATATATGTGTGTGCAAGTAACAATATAAATGTAAACGCACTGGCAATGATTGTTTATTGCAATCCATGCAATAAAAATAATAACATACATGACAAAAAGTTAAAAGAGATAGTTTAAGAATCTCCTTCCAAAAACCAAGTTTATGACGAACGTCAAGACTACCCAATATGACAATTTGACAGAATAAATAAAAGTTCAAGTATTTAGGAGAATTTAACAAAACGGATCAGAGAAAAAAGCTTTTAAAGCAAGAGTCAGTAAGATGAAATCGGCCTATTTTCTCACCAAAGATATCTATAAGAAGTCAATATCATTCAACGCTAAACTTTGGCACTAAACAACAGTAATACGCCCAGAAGCACTTTATACAGCTAAGTGTCTGACCCTGATCAAAAAAATGTTAACTCAAGAACTGAAAGTAGCTGAAAGAAAAATATTAAGAAAAATGTTGGGGTCAATATTTAAAGTACGTCGCAACAATGAAATATACACACATATGAAAAAATTACTAATACTGTATCGTTAGGAAAAGGAGAATAGTTTTTTATGAAAATCTTGAAAGAATAAACCCCAATAGGCTCACAGGAAAAAATTTCAAATATATGTCAAAATTGAAAATACCCAATACTTGGATAAATGAAACACAAAAGGACATAGAAGAATTACAAATTTCATAAAAACGTACATCACATGAAACCAGGTTGGTACAATCAAAAGGCTTTCGGGAAAAAATGAAGAATTAAAACGGCGCATTTTGGACTCAGGAAAGGAATAATAATGAGTTGAAAAGAACGTAGTCCATTGCGGGTTATTCAACAACACAACAACAACGACGACAAAATAAACCTCATTTGTCAAATGAATTTGAAGTAATGATCATCATTGAAGAAGGAACTGAAAATTGTAATTTGCATCCTGAAAACAATGAACGGTTTGATTTGATCAACAGTTTCCAGATTTCTCTCGGTTCCTTAAGCCTTGGATCTAACAATTTCTATTACATCCTTCAACGATATCTGTGGGAGTGCATTTAAAAAAGGGACTGAATAAGCATTCATTCCTTCGTAGCAAGCTGCGCTTGACCAGTCAGCCTCGTTTTCGATCAAGCATGAGCGCGGCCATAATCTCGCGCTTTCTCGTTTGAAAAAGGCCCATTGTGCTTCTGTCCACTCTCTCTTGGAGGGTAACACCTGCTACACTTCTCAGAAATCTCATTTTGGCCACTTCAACACTCAATCAGTCATTAACTAAGAGTCATGACCATAGATGAGAATGAGGGCAAATATGTATTTGAAAATAGAGAGCTGGGCTGTTCTTTCCTAACTCACATTTGTTACCAGGGATCGTCACAGTTCCCATCTGACACATCTTGCTGCACCGATCTCAGCATACAATAAGTAATATTACTTGCTTTTGATTTTATTCGAAAATCCCATCATATTAATGAGGGTTCTTCGATTTTATAAATTTAATTTTATTTACAACAACATGGAAACTGTAAATTCGATTTATTCAAAAAAATTTCGTTTGTGACAGTATTATGTAATTTGCGGGGCTGCCAAGAGTAAAAACGTCGCTGTCATAATCAGAACAATATTGTCGCACTGTATCCTGTCAATAAATAATGTTACTTGGTTTTGATTTTATTCGAAAGACCATCATATGACGGTTGCTACAATATTTAAACTAATAAATTAAAGATCTCGGTGCAAGGAGGAGACCCCCTTTATAAATTTTTAAGAACAGAAAAAATTTTTAACACATTTATTTGTATAATTTTATTTTTCATGCTTAATATTATGTTAGAATTTGCCTCTATGAAACCAATTTAAATTACATTTTAATAAAATGTCAGGTATTGTATGTGTAATTAATTATTATTTTGTGGAGTTGTCCAGTTTTGCTGCAAAATACATATAAATATTGGGTCTCATAAGAACATAATGCGACTCTTGTGATAAAAACACTTTATTTTCATACCTGTACATGAATTTGAATTACTAAAGAAATAAAGAAATAGCTTTTTCTCCCTATATTGCACAATTTATCATCATTATCCACGTCTTCATCACTTACATTTCACTTCGCATCATCTTCTTGTATCAGTTCATTATAAAACCACCTACAGTCTGGGGGAAGATATTTATTAGGAGCTTTAGCATAAAAGCTACTTATAAGAATGCGCCCTTGATCTGTACGTTTATCCGGCCGTCCAGCCGTACGCCGTTTGCACGATAACTTGAAAACGGATTAACTTTTTCAAATTCTGTTGTCAGAAATATGACAACCAAAGTCTTAGCTCGGCCGTATCAACTTTTCAGAATTTTTCGTGGACCCCTTCAAGTCGAATTCACGTGCTAAAACAGTGAGTGTAAAGAATACCAAGCTAACGGTATGTCATAATAAAATCTTGTAAACATTCCAAGGAGGAGCTTTAGCAGTGAAGCAGAAATACATTTATACATTTATTAAAACTAAATTAACCCCCCACCCACCCCGAGTAGGGTGAGGGAAGTAGCAGATCCTGCAGTCATCTATTTTACCCCTATATCTGCACTTTTTGCCTCTCCCCAAGTTTTTTAATCAAAAAATTGATTTTCTCGAACGTAAAATTGATTTTCTCGAAGTTTTTTAATATGTATAAAATGTAAAAAACCTCGATATCTTCTTTCCTTTTTCATCATTTCCGAACGTATGATATATAACATGCCATATGTTGCCATAGTTCTAAGGACCAAGTGACTGCCACCCCCGCTAATCCCACCCCAATGGAACAAATGGGACTAAACTTCATAGCAATGTAGATCTTGCCTAGAGGAATCTGGATACTGAATTTCACGCCTTTACGTACTAAATAGCACATAGATATGTTGTCCTTTCTGAATCCCACCCCCGTAATTCCGACCCCATTGTATCAATCAAAACCAGACTAAATAGTGCAGATGGACATGCCCATAAGAAGCTACATTCCGAATTTCAACCTCTTACCTCAAAAAGTGTAGAAATTATGAAGGACTGACATAATAAAACCAATACATTGCTCCATTCTTCCGCTACTTAATAATTTAGACTATGAGCACGGAGCAATATTACTCACTTATTCTGTGCTATGAGCACTTGAGCAATCGTGCGTCGACAAAGCGATATCACGTGCGCGCGCCGATGTCAATAATGCTTAAGAGATGAACAGAAAGTAACAATATATTCCTTCTTGACAAATCGATTGTTAAATGACATGCCAGTATCTTTGAATTCTTTACACTCACTGTTTTAGCACGTGAATTCGACTTGAAGGGGTCCACGAAAAATTCTGAAAAGTTGACACGGCCGAGCTAAGACTTTGTTGGTCATATTTTTGAAAACAGAATTTGAAAAAGTTAATCCGTTTTCAAGTTATCGTGCAAACGGCGGCCGGGCGGCCGACGGATGTACGGACGGCCGGCCGGATAAACGTACAGACCAAGGGCGCATTCTTATAAATAGTTTTTATGCTAATGCTCCTATTAACAATCGATTTATCAAGAAAGAATATATTGTTACTTTCTGTTCATCTTTTAAGCACTACTGACATCGCACGTGAAATCGCTTTGTCGACGCAAGGTTGCTTAAGTGCTCATAATCTATATTATTCAGCAGCGAAAGAATGGAGCTACTTTTGGTTTTATAATGTCTTAACTGTGTACCCCTTCATAATTTCTTCAATTTTGAGGTACAAGGTTGAAATTCGGAATTTAGCTTACTATGGGCATGTCCATCTGCACTATTTAGTTTGGTTTTGATTGGTACACTGGGGTCGGAATTACGGGGGTGGGATTCAGAGAGGACAACATATCTATGTGAAAATTTAGATAGGTAAAGGCGTGAAATTCAGTATCCAGATTCCTCTAGGCAAGATCTACATTACTATGAAGTTTAGGCCTAGGTGTTCCATTGTGGTCGGATTTGCAGGGGTGAAAGTCACTTGGTCTTTAGAACTATGCCAACATATGGCTTGTGATATAAATTACGTTCGGAAATCATGAGAAAGGAAAGGAAATACGAGCTTTTTTACATTTTCTACATATTATGTTCGAGAAAATTAATTTTTGATTAAAAAACTTGGGGAGAGGTAAAAAGTGTAGATAGGGAGGGTAAAAATAGATGACTTCAGGATCTTCTACTTGCCTTAGGCTACTCGGGGGGGAGAGGGAGGGGGGGATTAATTTTTTAATAAATATATAAATTGTATTTCTGCTTCACTGCTAAAGCTCCTCCTTGGAATGTTTACAAGATTTTATTTATTAAGAGCTATAGCAAAAAGCTACTTGTAAGAATGCATGCTTGGTCTGTACGTTTATCTGGCCATCCGCCGTTTTCAAGTTATCTTTTTTAAATTCTGTTTTCAGCAATATGACTCTCAAGGTCTTTGCTCGGCCGTATCAACTTTTCAGGATTTTTTGTGGGCCCCTTCAAGTCGAATTCACGTGCTAAAACAGTGACTGTAAAGAATACAAAGATAATGGCATGTCATATAACAATCGATTTGTCAAGAATGAATATATTGTTACTTTTAGTTCATTTTTTAAGCATTATTGACATCAGCATGCGCACGTGAATAGCTTTGTCGATGCACGATTGCTCAAGTGCTCATGTATTTATATAAAATTCTCTGTATGTCTGTCTGTTCGCAATGAATTTCAAAATGCCTGGGCCAATCTTGATGAAATTTTACTTGGTAATTCGGGTAGACCCTATGAAGGTTTTTGGCAGGTCATGGTAAAGATATCACGCTTCATGCATATCACGTTTTACAATTCGTTAACCCTTCTTTAAAAAAGGTTTTATCTTCAGAAAAACGATACCTTGCTCTTAAAGTTTACTTCCCATGTCCTTTTCTTGGAATTTTAGCCTGGTCATGGTGGATATATTACGCTTTTTTTTTACCCCCCCCCCTTTTTTTTTACTGCTTTCACTGTTTAGTTTATTCCGTTTATTTGTTTGTTTGTCCACTGACAGGCTTTGGTACCTGATGGCACGACTATATGTTTTCGACGATAGATTTCGACTGTTTTGCTTTCGTTCATCCGGTTGTTCTATGCGAAAAATTATTTGACGACAGCAGTGCCATATCTTGACGATATATACTTCTTTTATTTTATTTTTAAATTATCTATATATGAGTTGTTTGTGCGTTTCTTTGTTACATAAAACTATAGTTTTATTCCAATCTTGATGAAATTTGCACGCTTGATCTTCAAAGCAAGAAGTTCACTCTCTACATGAGATTTCGAAAAAATAATAATTATCGATAATAATCTCTATTCACATTAATTGTAGCACATACTGATATGAGGTATTTCACAGCAATATGCACAGACCAAGAATATATATCTCAATACGAACTATGCCAGGTAAAGTTTGTGCAACAATAGACTGCTCTGTTTGTTTCAACAGCAGTGATAGCAACACAGAATTCTAAAACTTATATGGCATTAAATACCTGATTCAGCCAATCAAAAAGTTATGTATGTAAAGGTACGGTCACACAGAGCGCTACGCGATGGATGCTATTTTCGCTTCGATTTGTATACAAGTTTGTTTATTGATTGCTTGTTTGAAGATTTACGTAAAGAAACAATGTTTATTACAATTATAATTATGCCAAATGTTTTTTGACCTAGAACTACGTCTATCAGGGGTGCAGCCGAGGAAAAATTCAGACGCGATTTTTCGTTCAAAAAGTGATGTACATATCTCAGTCTATATCTTTCTATCACTATATCCTACAACTATGGTCATTATCTCGTTGGAAAGAGGAAGGTTGAGTCTTGAATAATAAGCAAAAATTTCACCAAATGAGCCACTGGGTCAAAAGTTGCAGCAAGTTAAAGTTAAGTGAATTTTATGCTCGCCATCGTAATAACGGAGTGGCGCTGCTGCAGCATATACGTGTGCGGCGTATATTGGAACTAATTGGAGCTAACCATGGCCTACGAGAAAAGGCCTGTGCATTAGGTATAAAAACATGGAAAATAATATCATGAAATCCTGTCATCTGCCGGCGAAATCAGTACAACATCATTTATATAAAATCAGCGACGGTGGACGTTGTCACAACAAAGAAAAATCTAACAATGGGTTATTTCCCGATTATACAAACGGGTGGGTTCGCTTCTAGTTTTCTATTAAAAATATGTTGTAAAATAATAAAATATATATTATTTTAAGCAGATTAATTATTTTAAGAAATGAACTTTGAAGTTTTGTTAATTTCTTAAAAACAATAAATCTGATAAAATAATATATGTTTTCAAACATGTTGGTCTTAGTTGTTTGTAAAAATATAAATACATGGGTCTTTAAAACAACAGTGATTTTACGACATAGAGTCGGCTTTCTTCCGTGTATAATGATTAAAGAAGCTTAGAAGAACACTCGAGGGGGAGAGAGGCAGGGACGGATCCAGGAATTTTACCAGG
>JAHWFO010074614.1:77200-199306 GCA_023313115.1 Rhysida immarginata | reverse complement strand
AGAGAGGGTTGGGGTAGGCGGGTAAAACAACAACAGGGGGGGGGGGCTAGGAGATTGCTGCATTGGTAATTTAAAACCCAATGGGAATAGGAAACCTTCTGGCCCAATTACTTGTGCAAACGGAAAACAATACAAGACTGTATCTAGAATAACTCAATGGTAGATTATCAATACGGCAGGTATGCCCCATTTCATATCAATTGTTACTTTTCATATCACAGACCTATTCTTCACAAAATTGTAATGTAATTGAATATAGTAACGGTAACCAATAATAACATACCGTAGTAGTTCTACGCCTTAAAAACCCGCGGCTTTGGTAGTCACCAGAGCCTCCGTCAATTTTTTTTTCTTTCATAGTATTTCGGAACGATATGGACTGAGGCTTTACAATGCCAAATATTAAGATAAAGGAATAACTTGCTTTGATTTTTGTTCCTGAAGTATATTTTGAAAAATACAGGAATAAACGATGAAACTAGATAGTTTGCTATCTATGTAAATACATTATTTTTTATTCTTTTGTATTTATTTGCTCAGAAACGCCATAATCGTAGCATAGTCACATGATTGAAATCACCTAAAGCAAAAAATTAAGATGCGTCCATACAAACCACGACGGACGCAATGGACGGGACGGTCGCTACGCGTCCAAAAAATTTGCGCCTCTATTCACATTGTAAGTGGCCACACACAGCTGCGACGCTACGGACGCGACGTTCTGGACGTTTTGGACGTTTGGACGCGTCGAGGAGGGTTTTGTTTTTGCAAATATTTTCTGGACGTCCAAAACGTCCGTCGTGGATGGGCATTCGTAGTAGAAAAGCAATGGTGATATGCTCATCGCCTGCAGCTTCGGTAGAAGATTAAAAGAAGTATAATTTAAAAAATAGTGGCTTCACATAGACAGCAAACCAACGATATTGGAATATATACTTTGAAAAAGACAGGAACAAAAATCAAAACAATTAATATTTGGTATTGTAAAGCCTCTGTCCATATCGTTCCGAAATAACTATGAATAAAAAACATATTGCATAATTATACCATAGTTATATCGTAATATTAATAATTAATTACAGTATTAATTAATATAATTAATCATATTAATTCATTACAATTGCAATAAACATTATTTCTTGTAAACTTAGATTTATCCTCTCTTTACGTAAATCTTCAAATAAGCAATGAAATAAAAGGAGTTTAAACAAATCGGAGCGAACATAGCATCCGCCGTATCGGCTCGGTATGGCTGTAGTTTTAGCTGCAGGCGATAAACACATCACCATTGCTGGTCTACTGCGCATGCCCATCCACGTCGGACGTTTTGGACGTCCAGAAAATATTTGCGCAAATAAAACGTCCAGAACGTCGCGTCCGTAGCGTACGCAGCTCTGTGTGGCCACTTACATAGAGAATAAAGGCGCATATTTTTTGGACGCGTAGCCTCCGTCCCATCCGTCGCGCTGTGTGGCCGTAGCTTAAGACAAGTTCATTAAGACATGTAAATGAATCTCAAGACTGATCATTTTGTAAATTTCATTAACAAAAATATTTTTAAAAATGAGCAGTAACTGGAAATAATGGAGAGTTAGCAGATTATTGAGAAGTAGTGGAAAGGCGCAGAGAAACCAGCCCCTTTGCTCATTACTGTATTGGTTTTTCCAGCACATTACTGCAACTGAACAAGTGGTGAGTGAACCAGTGGCCGTCTGCCACGAGGTAATGAGACAAATGACAGAACGAAAGCAGACAATTGAAGAAACAAAAAGAAGAAATTTTATTATGCGATTTGGCATACAGTGGAAGCTTAAAAATCGAAAAAACAATTCACTAATGCCGTGAAGTTCACGGAGATAAACAAAGTCGTGCTGGGCGTGGGGGTACATCGAGGAAACACCTTCAATAAAGGCACACTACTTGTGATACGCAATTCCCCTTAGCACACATACTGGAAACACTTATCCAATAAAGAAGAGAATTGTACTGTTATTAGCCCTCGTCCACTCAACGGGTTAGAACGCAACACTACTCGTGGATTCTCACTTAGAACACACACATACGCACAAATTTTGTTGTCGTCGCACTTGCTCCAGTGGACGATAACGGCGCACATACGATTCAATCATGATGGGTGAAGTTTAAAAGACTAGGAAGATCAATTACGTCGTCGTAGCACAGCACAGCACTGCGTGAACACACGAAGCTGCTGATTCCGGGTGTTACTACTGCACGTCCGCGGGGAGGCTGGCTGCGGTCGGGAAACACGTTGATCGGGCCTTTAATAGCGGAAGTACAACGGTCGGTCAAATAGCGTTGAACAACAGAATGTCATGAATCGAGATAAAGTCTAGACCAGGAGGAATCTCGTAACGGAAAAAGATACGCTCGTTAAGAATTGTGAAGGCGATAAATATAATAGTTCACTCGCTATAACGTTCATTGAGGTTAGGCGTGTCAGGGAAAATTCGTAAATGCAAATGTCTTATCGAGGTGCCGTTTAAGTAAACCACACAGGTAAAAGTTAAAAAAATACGTGTACGGTACCTGGCGAAACAGAATCTTTCGATGCGAAACGAAGTACGAAGTCTCGCTATTATCAGTTCGATATGGCGGGGGCGTGGATGCCGGCGGTGAAGTCGACCTTCTGTTGCGGGGCGGAGTATTTGCAGTCGCTACTTGGGAAAATATCTTATGCTGCTCGCCGTCGGTCGGTTCACCCTCAGCGCTGTCGTAACGTCTCGTTTTTCGTCCTTGAGCGTTCACAGGCGACTTGAATGCGTGACCGCGCTGGCTTTGTCGGCTGTCCTTCCACGACGCTCGCTGTCGCGGCGGGCTCCGTCGTTCTCCGTCGTTTCGCCGTCGACGAAAGGAATTTTCCCGCCGGGCTCGTTCGACTCGTTCCCTGGTCTCAGGGCTCTTAGTGTAAACCCACCGGGTCCTTTGTCGATCTCGTCCGCCTTGTTTGCTTACAAATTTCTTATTGCCTTTTTCGTGCTCGAATCCCGTCGCGCTTTCGGAATATCGGAATCGATGCCGATTGGCTGGTTTGCCTCTTTCCTCCCCGTGACTGTCATCGATGCTGTTAAATGCCAAAACTTTCGTTTTCGGTCTTTTACCACGTGACACCGTCAGCGTTCCCAGGCAGCCGTCGACGATGCAAATGTGTCAACAGAAAAAACGGCAACTGCTAGACCACACGAAATTTTGCTTCAAGACCTCGAGATCAGAGTGTGAATTGCAATAACAGTTTACCAATTGTTGGAATTGCAGAATACACAGATCATGTACATCCATCAACACCGAAGAAGAGAATTTTGGAGTTGTTGAATTTTGAGATTAACAAATGAATTTTTAGAGGTCAGATCACACTTAATAGAGAACCATAGCCAAAGCTAAAAAAAAAGCCAGATCAAAGCCGTATTGTTTCATTTTCGTTCTATTTACTCCCACTTTCGAAGCCATACACATTATCCTACACATTTTTTCTCCAGCACTATGTAAAATTCGCTCAGCTATACACAACATTCCAACATTAACCGGGTAGAACTGTTAGAGGGCCATCCATAGGAGCATTTTTAAAGATTTTTTCAAATTTTCTATAGGAATTTTTACTGTTTTAATTCTAAGCTTTTCAATGTATTAATTTTTACTTTATATTCCCATTCAGATATTGCAAACTTTCATCAAAAAAGAGCCCGAGCAACGCCAGGTATATCAGCTAATATCTATTTTAATCGATCCTATCTCCGCTTCTTTTCAGCCTATTTAAAATGACCTACCTTTAATCTTCACAACTATTAAAACCATTTTGTAAGCCGACGATGTTTCGTTAGTGTTATCCAATACCGATATTTCGCATCTTTTAATTTCCATCAACGAATTACTCGGCAAACTTAACCATTGAAGCTCTGTTAACTCCCTTACTGACAATATAGTTAAGACCAAGCTGATGTTTTTCCATCAGCGTAACAAACGTAATATACCTGTATCTCCCTTGGTCTATTATGACAACTGCATCATGGCTACTACTACGACTTTTACCTATCTTGGACTTACTGTAACGTGTAAATGCAGAGCTAAATGAGCTAGCGCAGTGGAACTAGGTAGTCACGTAACAGTGGTAGGATATAAAAATAAAATACTATTTATTGAATAACAACTAAGGAAATAAAAGGTAACAACAAATGAAAACAAGAAATAAGCCCTTTAAAAGCAAGGCGTATGAATCCAGTAATTAGTTTCCAATGGAAACTCACACACTAACTCAGGTCGAAAATTAAAACACAAAATCAACTCTAATCATGAAATCTTACATAATTAGGAAAATAACCAAAGCACACTGCTCAATTAATATGCAATGCCTAGAACTACTATGATAAAATTGTAATTGTAAACCACAAATAGAACCGCTTAGAAGGGAGCCCAAGGCAGTTTAGCCTCAGACAGGTGTAGAGAAGGGGACAGACCTACTCATTATAATTTATGTAGCCAGTGGAAGATGAGAGAAATAGATAAGGAAATCATAATGGGATTCGCAGATGGTCAACTGAAATAGAGAGTGGGTTAATTCAGACTCTTTAGGAAAGGTAGGGATTCGACCAGTCATTGATTCAGAATTCGTAGAAGTCGTAAGGAATAAAGAAATTGTGGAAATGCAGAAATTTGCAGAAATCTGTAAAATCTGCAGAAATTGTGGAAATGCAGAAATCCCAGGAAATGTGTTGAATAGTGAACATGCATAATCTTTCTCTACATACCATGTTCGAGTAGAGCAGAGAGCTGCATCACCAAATTAGAGGTTTGTGAAGGGAATTCGGTACGAATAAAAACGGTTAATGGACGATAATTAACAGATTAAGCAGGTGGCAGATATAGTAGAAATGAATTTGGCATTAGCAAGATATATTTAAAAAATCAACTCGTATATAATTAACGAGAATAAATTTTTAAACACATTGAAAAAAAAATAGAAAAAAGGTACCAGAAAATATTGTTTTGATTGCTACAACAAATTGGGAAAATTTGTATAATTTCTATAGGTAGGCTACAGTGACTGTCATAGCTAGTCGTTGCAAAATGCGCCTGTTTATTGCGATACCGTTGATAATTCCCTATTACCATTTAGAACTTTTTCGAATGATTTGTTTGCCTGTTAAATTGCCCTCGATAAATGTACAAGGGGCGTTCTAATTTCACCTGGATTTTATTTTTTGTAAATTTCATTGTTGTAAAAATCTAAACTTTCATTTTTGAGATGGCAACTACTACCTGTCATGCAAATGCAGCAGCACTCATCCAGTTGCCATGGCAATATATTGTTTGTTTAAACAAAATGGCGGACAGCGATGTGTCTATCAAAGTGGAATAACGAATAATCACTAAGTTTCTCCGCAAAAAAAGTTTGAAAGCATCTGAAATGCATCATAGACTTAAACGACAGTGCATCAAGTCATGTTTGTCTTTGTTTAGTGCCAAAAGGAGGGCGAGAATCCGCCGGCAAGGAACCTCATAAGACAAGCCCAGCAACTGCTGTCAATGATGGCATCATCTCCCAAGAAATGAGGTGATAATGGGAAATGGCAGATTCATTTCTGAGAATTGGCTTCAATACTGAACATCATCACTGGCTATGTGGAGACCATCATCCACGATAAGCTGAAATTCAATAAGATCTGTGCCAGAAGGCTCCCTAAGCAACTTTACGAAGATCACAAAACCACCTGGGCAGAAATATGATAGGGAAGGTGAGAGATTCCTAAAACGTGTTGTGACCAACGACAAGACACGGATTCTTTGCCATACACCTGAAAGCAAGCGTGCGAGCATGGAGTGGCGATACACTGACTCAACATAAAAAGTGACTCAACCCAAGAAATTCTAGACATCGTTGGCAATGAAAGTGATGGTGACTGTATTCTGGGACATTAACGGCATCATTCACTAAAGCCGGCACCAAGGAAAAGCAACCAGGACTCCTTACCAGTGGTGTTTGTTTTCTGCATGACCAAACATAGCCAAACTGACTATGGGCACATTGACAGAATTCAAATGTGACATCTTACCATATCTTCCATACAGCCTGGATCTCTTAGGATAATTCTCTAATATTCTATTTGCTTTTAGAGAATTATCCTTTTTTGCTTTGATAAATGATAGTCTCTATCCGAAACGTCAGCTTTTTATTTTGATTTTGATTAATTATTTTTGTTTATTATATCTTATTTTTTATTTAATTTGTATTTTTAATTTATAACTATTATTATTTGTTGAGTTTAGGACCAATACATTAGTGCACAGGTAGTTCGCAGAAACCTATTAATGGAACACATGGTGGTGTTTACTTTTTTTTTCACATTATGAGTGGAGTTTAACCAAACTTCACGAGCTGTTTACTCTTTTAAGGAATATACAGTAATTTTGACAAAACGTATGAGGAAACTTGTGCTTATTTTAATATGCAGAACATTGCTAGATATCTCATGACGTCCTTTTCAAAAATACCCTGTATATTACGCACAATATAAGTATGTTTGTCCGGCTTTAAAATGAAACTTGGAAGTAAGTTATAAAGTTGAAATTTAACACACAGCTGTGTAATACTACCACAATGATGGAAAAAATGTAAAACTGAAGATAAATATCTTAAAAAGGTAGAAATTAATAATCTTTATATCTACGTATACCAACCAACTGCTTACGGGTTGTTAGACCTATTGTTATCCATAGCTTATTTGTATCAAGAGCATATTACTGTTAGACTTAGTAGTATCTAAAAATAAATGCTGTGAGACATATTATAATTAGTAGTAGTTAATCGCTTGCTTCAATAGTAGATGGTAACGAAGAAACACTCTAGTAATTGAATACGAAAAAATAATAGATGCTTATACATAATGCTTCAGCAATTGAGGCTCACTTCGTTTAACATTATGTGGGAATGCCTAGAAATTAAAAAACTTTTTTTGTTCAAATACATAAAGAATAACTTCACTCTCCATTTAACCTTTCAATTCTTCAAGTTTATTTGTTTAAATTCTCTCTATACATTTGTTTACTTAAATAGTAAATTACAATTTTGTTTTCATGTATATATATTTTCTTGAAAGTGTTTTAAAATGTTAGTTAATTCTATATAACCATGTATGATGCTATAACACGAAAATGTGCTCCCTTTATCCCCTTTGGCGGTAAAATCATTCTTGTTCCTTTTTAAAATTTTATTTCGCATTTCCGAGCACTTGTGACCATTTTTTATTGATATTTGAGCGCCTGTAACCCTAAACCCATCCGATCCCCAAAATGAAACGTACAGGGGTATCTTGATGAAAAAAAATTTTTTATCTGGTCCCCCTTTTTAGATATTTGACCTTGAAGTCTGCAAAACAACTTATTATTTAAAAGTAGGTGTGTACAAGAATTTATACTGTTTTTAAAATCACGAATCAGTTTTGGTAAAGTGTCATATTTAAGTTTTGCAAAGGGGCCTTGTTCTAGCAAATCCTTGACGCTGTCGTGATACGCATTTTTGCCCACTATAACTGTGCTATTACTTTTGTCTGACTTTAGATAATAGCAGTCTTTCTCCTTTAAGCGCGGATTACTTAGTGGGTTTTTTTAATGTCGGAATATTTGTTTTTTAAATGGTGTTTCCAATTTGTTTTAAGCTGGTGAAGGCAACGTTCCCTTATGTTATTTGGTATGAATCTCTTAATACCTCCTTCTATTTCGATATTAATGTTTTCTTAATCGGTATCGTCTTTATCGGAAGCAAATTTTAAGCCTTTGGACAGTAACTGCATTTCTTCTTCAAACGAAATATCTGTTAAGTTTATGACATGTTTGGAACTTATGTGGTCGTTAATATGTCTATTCGTCTTTCCTTGCCTAGAAAAAATAATGTCAAATTTGGACAGAATTTTATTACGTTTTTGGTTGGCTTTGTGATTTACTATTTGTGGAATATTCAGAAGAATATCTAACCAGCTATCAAAAGGAAAAGAACTACTCAGTAAAAGATGTAGATCGTAAGATCTGGCTTCGACAAGGATCAATTTGTGGTGGAGATAACCTATCTCCATTAACAATCTTTTGCGTTTAACAACAGGTAACAGTTTCTTTAAACACGGGTCTCTATTATTTTTCAACTTAATAGCGTTCACAAATTTGGGGAACACATTATGTGCTTTACATTTCATTAGGAATAAAATAGCAATTTCCAATAATTTGATTCTCAGTTTTAACTTATTAAGTAGGTTCACTTCTTGAGATTAACCCTTGAATTTGAACCCTTTGTAATTTTCTGTATTTTATATCCAAAGTTTTTTAAAATTATTTTTAAAAGACATTATTTTAAAAAAGTTTATGTGTAAAAAGAACTTAAAACCAAAATACCTTAACAATCAAACATTATTTTATCATTTGCACTAATAATCGATTAAAAAGGTAAAGAACAGGAATCGTAAAATTTGTTCTGCATCTTCTGACCAAAAAGAGATACATTTCAAATTTATTCATTCAATAATTGCATATGAAATATAAATATTTTATCATTATATAAATATCTTTAGACTTCGGTTATGGTTTATGTTTTATTTTTTACCCGATGCTTTCACACAGCAAGCTCTGATCATAAGTTGAAATGTATCAGACATAGAAAGAAATGACATCCCTAGAGCAAGCCCCAAATTGCCGCCTATGTCACACAGTAATTTAATGATTGTGTATGCGCGATTATGTGTAATACAAATGATGAGATTGTCTTGATAGAGATAAGCTACAAAACTTAATTCTGTTTCCAGAGGTTCCAAGTATATTCTTGAAAAGAGTAGATTCTGATTGCACCGAGGAAGGCATCCGCATTCTTTATTAACGTCAGTGTCAGTATGTACGGATATATATTGAGTTTTCACTTTGTGAGCGGTTTCCTTTGTATCACACCACTCCAGCCAGACATATTCTCTAATGAATGGTAGTCTAAAATAAAGAAATTTAAAATATTAAGAAATACTAGGAAAAAAACACTTACTAGGAAAGCTACGGATTGATAATAAAATTCCGAACCGAAATAATGTAAATAATACTCACATCTAATAATACTTCGATTATAAAAAAATCGTGTATTTTTCAGTAGCTTCATATTCAATGATTTCAGAGGCACGTTAAATACAGATACATATGGGTCATTCCACGTCAATTCAAGCAGAAGTTTTATACTTTTGGCACTGACCTCTCGGATTTTAATGAAATTTGGTATTTACAATTGCCCTAGGGAGTTGGCAATGAATGCCAAATATTATTGGTTTTTTTTTTTCATTTTTATGGAAGTTACAGACATTTAAATTTTGCGAAATTTGAGTGGGGGCCTTATCTATGAAGTGCTGTAACTTCGGTTGTATTTCACTTAGAAAGATGTGATTGGTGACATATGAAAGCTCGTTAACGGTAGATTCTATATGAAATTTTTAAAATTATATTACGCATGCGCAAATATTTGAATTTAATAAAAATATTCTATTCATGCAAATATCTCAAAAGGTGGGTATTTATTTTTTCGTTAAAAAATTATTAATATCTTACACATACTTTCATAAAAACAATACAAAAAATTCAAAACTGTGTTTTGCTCCGTTTTGAAGGTATTAATTTTTAAAGCTCGAGTTCCAAGCTACAATATATCCGTTTGTAAGTTACAGTTCTTCAGGTGGACAAGGCATCCTAAGAAATATAAATATCGTGGTAATATCCGATTGTCTTAAACATTCTACGGCTGTTTTTTATTCCTTTCAATGTGAACTCATTAAGTTTTTAAAAGAAAATTCAATAAATGTAGAGAAGATACGAGGGTTGATAAGTGATGCCTCCATGGCTGTTACTTTTATAATTGTTAACCGATTTTCAAAATTTTTTTTTTATCTGATACTTACCTTTGCCCTCTATGTTATGCACTATTCACTTTTCGACATTATCCCCATCCCTTTCCACACACTGCACCAACGTTGCACCAGGATTGAATGGCAGCTTTGGACCATCTTCTGCAGCACGATAACGCTCGCCAGCAAACAATCGCCACACACAAGAGGTGTTGCAGCGCCTACAGTTCAAAGATGAAAAACTGCAATTCAAAGATGAATGATTTTGCACCTTGCGACTTCCACCACTTCCTAAAGAAGAAAAAGCACCTTAAGGGACATTCAATCCCTGATGACGATATAAAAGTTCATTCAATCCCTGCATGACGATGCAGTTGCACGTTGTGAAACACTCTGCTCAATATGGCTGGTGAGATTTGCTGAACTTCAGTTGTGATTTCCTCCTTCAGCTCAGGCAAAGTGTGCGAATTGTTTGCGTACACTTTACCTTTCAAGGCACCCCAAAGGAAGAAATTGAGAGGTATGTGGTCCGGCGAGCGTGCAGGTCAGCTGCCACGCGAGATGATTCGATCAGCAAAGACGTCCTGCAGAAAGTACATTGATGTGTGTGCTGTACACGTTTCCATGCGCTACTGCACATAAACTTTTGAATCACCCTGTATAATGAAGCCTATATCTACTTCAGCTGCCTCTGCAATTCATCTCGTCCTTCAGGGTAACTCAGAAGTGACTGACACTGAGGACGTGTAAAGTAAATATACTTTCTTTATTACTATACTTTATTACCATACGCTCCAGATTTACCGGGCATAAGTTTGATATTCTTAGCAATGCTGACACCCCTGTCGCTAAACACTTTAATTCCCCTGGGCACTCTTTACAGGCCATCAGCATTTATATTCTTCGTAGTAACTTCCATAGCAAAAAAGAAAGAAAGCAATTCGAGTCTTTTCTTATTTGGAAATTTAATTCCCTCACCCCTAATGGCATTAACCTTAGCAAAGGCACCATTCCCTCATTACCTTTCCCATGTCCCCTTCCAACTTCAGCTATTCCTTAATTTGTCGCAAGCCCTATGGGGCCTTTTCTTCTTTCTTTATCTTATTTTTTATTTATTCTTTTCAATGTTCTTCAATGTCCTTTCATATTTTTTACTTTTGTTCCGATGCTCTTACATGTGGGACTATTTTACAGGGTGACTAGCGACCGGGAATGGTCAGGGAATTTTTTATTTTTTAAACCGAGTACAGTCAGGGAATCATAAAATCGATAATTTTGAACAATGTCAATAATATTCTTTCATGACAGCCCCCTTTTTTTTGTCTACTAATAATCAGGAATAATTTTACGTAATCTTTTTGCTAGGCACCCTATCATTCTTAAACGTTTTTATAATTTCACTTTCATTTGTTTCATCCTATTACATTTTTCTCGCCGCCCCCTTATTATTTCCTATTTGTCCTCCGTCTTGTCCTATCCCAACAGTTCGTCTAATTAATCTCATTTGTTCTCTTCTTGTTTGTCAGCCAATAACGCCTTACTATTCCCCATGCAAACTATATATAAACCCGTCCGTTAGTACAACTTTCATGATTGATCGACATCCAAGAAGGCACACTACTCAGAAGGCACACTACTTATAGATGGTATCCTACTCTTTGGTGGTATAGATTGGAGACGGAACGTTAATTGAAGGCACATTCTCTTAAGGTCAGCGGTTTTTTATATCCTATGCTTTAAGGCTGTTTTCTACAGATCTTATTCTGGAAAAGCCCTTTTCAGGGCTAGCAGTCCGACTATTCTTTACTTATTATTTTAAATTTTATCATAATGCCAGACTCAGGCAAAGCGTTAAGTGGCATTACAAGCCAAAAAACAAGTGATGGTAAATATACGTATGGCGAGATATATAAAGATGCCTGTAAAGATTACAGATTTGAAGCTTTTGATGCTATAATTAAGGATAAGCTAGAGGTTTTGCGCCAAGAAATGTGCACTAAGTATGATAACTTACAAGGAAAAGTTGAGTCACTAAAAGGGAACATAACTGAAATCCACGATAAAATTGCTAATATGAATGCTGAAATATCTGCAGCACGTAATGAAGCCAACGAGAACTTTAATAAGTTGGAGCAGTTCCTCAAAGATCAATTCTCTGCTCTGTCAATGAAAGGTAATCAGCCTACAGGTGAAACTTCTGACTATCTAAGTGTGAATCCTCAGCCTATGGAAATTATCCCCTCCGGCTTAAGGAGTAATGATAACGATGGCAAAGACCCGATTAGTACAAATCGCAAACGGCTATACAATGATACGGATAAATGGATACCTGCAAAATCTAAAAAGGCTAAAAAAGGGTTGAAAATTGACAACATTAAGGATGCTGTTGATATAAATGATACAATCGCTGTTGCTTTTCGAGAAAGCAAGTCCGAACAGCGAAAAAATGTTGAAAAGCCAAATACCAAGAGCAGCTCCTATATTCCGCCAATCATAATACGTACTCACGGTCAGCCAATCAAGCAAATCCTGGGCGAGATTCAAAAGCATGTGGCGATTAACCAAATTACTGTACACACAGGCAGAGCAGAGACGATCAAAATAAGGTGTCATGATGAGGAAACGCATAGTAAATTGGTGTCTGGCATTAAGGCTGATAACGTGCTAAAGATTCAGCATCATCAACTTAAATCGGAAAAAGTCCTCAAATACGTTATACGAAATGTAGACGTGACCTATGACCTTAACGATTTTAATGAAGACCTGAAAAAGGCCAACTACTTTCCTGAGAAAGTGATTAGGCTTAAAAAAGCCAAAGGATCAATAGATATGCCCATGATTCTGGTTCTGTTATCAAACACTGAACACAATAAGACACTTAAAAGTGTGACCCGCATAGGGCCCTTAGCTGTCAGTGTTGAAATGTTTCGAGGTAATAAGAAACCTTTACAATGCTATAATTGTTTGCGATTTGGCCATGTATCTCTGGGTTGCACGGAATCCCCCCGTTGTAACAAATGCGCTAAAGATCATCAGTCAAAAGAATGCCCAAATGTAAAAGGACAAGATCCCCCAAAATGTATTCGATGTAATGGACAACACACCTCCAGTTACACAAAATGTCCTAAATATCCGCAAGTCAGGAGAGTGCAAAGTGCTAAAGTGTCCCCGGAGATTTCCTATGCCTCAATGGTCTCCAAACAAGATAAGAGCATTAACGTGAATGATTATCAAGAAATGTATAAACAAATTGGCAGTGTATGCAATTTGTTAAACGAACTAGGCAAGAAAATGCCACTGATGAGTGGAATACTTACGAATAAACACTGACAGTATGGCTGATCGATGCTATTCTATTACAAATCGAGGTAAACTTCGTTGTGTAATATGGAACGCCAGGGGGGTCCCCCGGAGGCGTATTGAGTTTTACAACTTCCTAACCCAATGGGATATAGACATAGCATTTCTATGTGAGACACACTTAAGGCCAGACCGCGACTTCAGGCTACCTGGTTACTGTGTCTATCGTAAAGACAGAATTCTTCCCACTACAGTAAAGTCCCCGTCAGGTGGGTCAGCAATTATTATTAAGAAAGGCATTCATCATCGGGAGGAACCAACCCGAGACTATATGGGAATGGAAGCTGCCTCTGCTATCATTACTGATGCCACACTGGGAGAGGTGAAACTAGTGGCTCTATATAATGCGCCCAAACATAAATTCGATACCAATGAGCTTGACGAGCTGTTTTCCGGGAATATTCCCGTTATTATGGCGGGAGACCTGAACGCTAAGCACTCGCACTGGAATTCCAGATGCCATAACCAAAACGGTGTCCTTTTGTATGGCTACGTGCAAAGGCAATCTGATATTATTGCAGTAGGCCCTGTGGATGATACATATTATTGTGATCATTCTCCTTCAAGCGATGTACTTGATATTGTGTTGTTGAAGGGCTTCTACAAATCATTCAGTATCTATACTGTCAATGATCTATCCTCAGACCATAAGCCAGTTGCACTAAATTTTGATAACGTAAACATTGACCTCAAAGAAGAACTGAGGCTCAAACAAGACTGGAAATATTTTAGAGAAATTCTCAAAAATGATGACGACCCACTAAATAACGTACATAGTACGAGCGACATAGATACCAATGTGAAAAAGCTTACTAAACGTATAAATGCAGCTATTGACTCTAGTGCTTCACCCTTAGAGTCGAAGCGAGCTGATCACCTTGATCTCACCCCAGAAATCAAACTATTAATTGAACAAAGGAATAAGGTCAGAAGGCAGTGGTACCGAACTCGTGATTCATGGCTTAAGACCAAATATAATAGGCTCACTAGAAGAGTTCACGAGGAGGTAAAAGCACTTCGTAATGACAGATGGAATGATAAAGTTAAGAGTCTATCGACCCACGATAACTCTATGTGGTGCATGGTTCGATCCTTGCAAAACAAGAAAGCCATTAATATCCCACCTCTGTTAGCCCAAAATGGCAAATTCATCACGAATGATGATGATAAAGCGCAGCTTATTGCAAGTTCACTTTCAGAACAGTTTGTCACGCCTACTGATGGTCGGCAAATAGGACTTGATATGTCTGAGAAAGTAAAATCCTGCATAACTGGCTTCTATAATATTCACGGCAATGAATTCCCAAAACATAGCATTGATGTAAATGAAGTCCTAAGCATCATTAAAAATTTAAAAACGAGAAAAGCTCCAGGTAAAGACTCTATTAAGAACAGTGCTTTGAAAAATTTACCTCCAAATACAATTCAAGATATTGCAAAAGTGATTAACGACTGCTGGAAGAACACTTACTTCCCGGATGCTTGGAAGCAATCAGTTGTCTTAAGCATTCCTAAGCCAGGACAAAATCCTGCAAATCCTGTTAGCTACAGGCCCATCAGCTTGTTACCATCAATTTCCAAAATCCTGGAAAAAACAATTCTCAAGAGATTCATTGAGCACTGTGATGCCAACGATCTCATCCGCGATGAACAATTTGGCTTTCGCTCAAACCATTCCTGCCAACTCCAAACATGGAGGCTCGCAGCGGATATCAATGAGCCCCTTAATCTCTCTATGTACTGTGGGGTCGTTTTCCTGGATGTACACAAAGCCTTCGACCAAGTCTGGCACGATGGTCTTATTTTTAAAATGATTATGGATGGATTTCCTCAAGACATAATTACTCAGATACACTCGTTTCTCTCCAACCGGTTCTTTCAGGCCAGAGTTGGAGATAATCTATCTCCTATGTATGAAGTAAAAGCTGGTGTCCCACAGGGTTCAGTCCTGGGGCCAGTATTATTCAATTATTTTATGCGAGACTTTCCAAGTCCTTCTAAATGTAAGCTCTTTTTTTACGCAGATGACGCTGCTATACTGACCTGTGCTCGTCAACCAGCCGTAGTAGTCTCGCGGCTGCAGAAGGCTCTAAAGGAGTGTGAAAGCTGGTTTAGCAAGTGGAGGCTAAAATTGAATGTTGACAAATGCAAGGCGATGTTTGTTTCCAAGAAGAGAAAGAGATCATTAGATTCTCTAACACTATATGGCAAAAAACTGGACTGGGTTGAAACTTATAAATATCTTGGTGTTGTTATTGACTCTAAACTTACCTGGACTCCCCACGCAACTTATGCGTTGAATAAGGCTAGGAGAGCCAAGTTTAGCTTGATTGCTCTCCTGGGCCGAAACAGTGCTCTAAACATTGATAATAAACTCCTACTCTATAAGGTCATTGTTCGAACTATTTTGAAGTATGGTATGCCCGTCTGGGCCACAATATGTAAGACTAGGTGGAAAGAACTGCAAACGTTCCAAAACGTTACCCTTAGGACTATTGCGCAAAAAGATCGGAGAATTGTTCGCAATTCCTCCATTTATAATGACTTCAACATGACTCATATTGGCAAATACGTTCAAGGGCTCATGGAATCCATGCTGCCCAATATAGAAAATCATAGCAACGAGCTAGTCTCGGGCATTTTAAAGCATCCTATGCATAGAAAGAGATATCGTGATCCAAGGCATATACTTGATATTAATTTTGAAGACATTGATAATGTCTTATTTCCAGATTACTGGACTTCATAGGTCGTGTTTTATCTAATACTAGTGGTCTGCTTCTAGTCTAGACAATCGTCAATCAAATTTTCCTCCACCAAGAGGAGGCAATTTTTCTTTTATACTTTGGATGACCTTTATGGGTACATCAGGCTTCTTTTCTAATTCAGTGTATTTCCCTTGGAATATGATTATGAAGGGTGAGATTATGGAAGCTATGCTTCAAGTTCCACACGAATACCGATACACTACACTGTTCGATTGTCGGTACAACTTTCATAACTTCAGGATAATTCTCTAATATTCTATTTGCTTTTAGAGAATTATCCTTTTTGCTTTGATAAAGGATAGGCTCTATCCGAAACGTCAGCTCTTTATTTGATTTTTTAGTTTTATTTTGATTTTACTTATATATTTATTAATTATTTTGTTATTTGTTAATTATTATTTTATTTTTCAGTTGTATTTATTAACTATTTATTCTTTATTACTAACAATTCGACATCATAAAGCAAATTTATATTTTCTTACTAAATTATCTTCTTATTTAACAGGTGCTCAATACTTTTCTGTCTTCTGAAAAAAATCTGAAGTTCTAAGAAACATTTTTCCTATTGATATAATTATTATTGTAATGCTATTATTGAGCTTATTTTTTCGTGTAATTATAATTAATAATACTATTTATATAAATAATAAGACGTAAATAAATGAATGGTCCCAAGGTTACACGCTTTCTCTTCCCTGTACGAGTAGTCAAGCCCCTACTACCTGACTCCCGCTGCTTGGAGCTCAAGCTTTAAAAATTAATATCTTCAAAACGGAGCAAAACACAGTTTTGAATTTTTTGTATTGTTTTTATGAAAGGATGTGTAAGATATTAATAATTTTTTTAACAATTATTTGAGATATTTTGAAATATTTGCATAAATTAAATATTTTTATTAAATTCAAATATTTGCGCATGCGTAATATAATTTTAAAAGTGTCACATAGAATTTACAGTTAAAGAGCTTTCATATGTCACCAATCACATCTTTCTAAGTAAAATACAACCGAAGTTACAGTACTTCATAGATAAGGCTCCCCACTCAAATTTCGCAAATTTTAAATGTCTGTAACTTCCATAAAAATGAAGAAAAATTAATAATATTTGGCATTCATTACCAACTCCCTAGGGCAATTGTGTGTACCAAATTTGATTAAAATCCGAGAGGTCAGTGCCAATGCCTGCCTGAACTGACGTGGAATGACCCATATATAAGGGTCGTACAAATGAAAACAAAAATTTGTGTGGGAAAAAAAAAGACGACGTGTAGGATCGTAAGTTTTTGTTTTCAACAATTGCGAAACCCCACGTGCAAATTGAACAATAGGTTGCAAGTGTTGCATCACGTGAGAAAGAGCGATAGCTCGCGCTTCTAAGCTCTGCGAGTGATCACTTCGTCCAAACAACAAAATGGAGTCAACGAAACAAAAGCAATCAAAAGCAATCGCAAACATCTCGGGGAAGGTGACGTTGACCGTGTTTTTTGATCGCAAAGGCCCGATTTTACTCGACTTTCTTGAAAAAGGCACCGCAGTTAACGCAGCACGATATGGGGAAACATTGAAGGCACTGCATGCGGCCATCAAATGCAAGCGTCCTGGACTTCTTACAGAAGGAGTGCTTCTTCTCCACGACAACGCGCGTCCTCATACCTCGAAAGCAACGGTAGACCTCATCAAAAAGTTCAACTTGGACGCAATGCAGCAACCACCTTACAGACCTGACTTATCCCCATGTGAATTTCACGTGTTTGGGGATCTCAAGAAACATCTGAAAGGCCGCAGGTTTCAGTCGGGCGAAGAGGTTTTGGAATGGTTCCAACCGAAAGACTTCTTCCATAAAGGAATTACACGCCTTGTTACATAG
This sequence comes from Rhysida immarginata, assembly GCA_023313115.1. Lineage (NCBI taxonomy): Eukaryota > Metazoa > Arthropoda > Chilopoda > Scolopendromorpha > Scolopendridae > Rhysida > Rhysida immarginata. The sequence goes on along the minus strand of JAHWFO010074614.1, from coordinate 181,440 downwards.
TAGGATAAATGCCTTAACGCATTTGGAGAGTATTTTTAAATTCCTTGTATACACTTTGGATAAAATAAATAAATTTCGTTTTCGTTTGTACGACCTTTACACATAGAAGTGCGAAATAGCAAATTATGAAAATTTACACTTTATTGCTATATTTTTTGCTAACCTGATTAAATTGTCTTTTAAAAGCTTTTATTAACCTTGCAATGTTAGTTTGTTTAGGTCAAATCTTGTAATCAATATTAAACCAACTTACCCGACAAGCTAGGGAGCTGAAACTTGACACACATACACAGGATCGATGACAGTTTATGTTAAAGAAAAAATTTTTCAAACCGGCTCACTGGTTCGTGTTCTAATGGTACAAATTCATTACTACGGATTGATTGTTGTGACAATTGAACAATTCGTTACAGCGAGAGTTAAATGTATCTATTGTTTACTGTTGCAAAATTAAGCTTTATTGTTGCCACTAAATAAAACATTATAAAAGCTTGGTTTGAAAAACCCTTTTCCTCTTATGTTGTTACATACTTATATGTATTAAAAAGTTGTGTTTCAATGTAAAAACATCAATATGCTTGGCTATTTGCATATTTGTAGAGGAAATTTCTGAAACAGTCGAATAACTTAAGAACAGAAAGGTAGAGTAATAAAAGTCATATCGATTTATAGGAAAGTATCCCTGCCAGATTGAATAAAATAGAGATAGTAAACTGACTCCTACCGCCATGTTTATGCACAATAAAACACTTGGATTATTATTTTAAATCAAATTCCTTCAACATTAACGTGATTATCGATTAAAATTTAATTGCCACTATTTTAGAATTTAATAAAAAAAAAATTATCCTCAAATTGAAGTTTTCACATTATTTATTACAATCTTAATCACTTCAATGTTAATATAAATAAATTAAGGTTGAATCCAAATAAATCATTCAATGGATTTTAACAATAATATACAACCTCTGACAATTAAGTTCGTTGAATGACGTCACATCCTAATCTGTGCGAGCTTTACGCGAGTAACAATACATGTGAATACAAGCCCAGTCATTGTTTAAGCAAGTTCAGACAGGTCACGTTTGTGCGCACGTTTCTTCAGTTAAAGGTGTAGCGTGCGCACGTAACTGTGGATAATGGATCAAAGAGGACCACTGCAGTAATCGTGCGGCAGTTTCTGGCCAACAAAGGGGTCGTATCCATAGCTCATCCACCTTATTCACCAGACTTGGCACCGGCAGACATTTTCTTGTTCCTACGCCTGAAACGGGCCTTAAAGGGACACAGACTTGCGGACATTCCAGACATTCAAGCAAATGTGACACGTGAACTTATAGCCATCCCTAAGGAGGTTCCAGGACTTATACACCCGATCCCAAAAGTGTATTGCCTTCCAGGGTGATTATTTCGAAGGACAATCAAGTAAATGTGGCTCTATCTGTTTTGCATTTTGCTGTGTGAACTCATTCACCGAACTTAATTGTCAGAGGTTGTATAACTTAGTACTAGAAAAATAATAAAATCCGCATTGAAATCCATGCTTTCATGCAACTCAAAGGATAAACATGACTGCATGTACCATGTGACCAGTAACATGTTTGCCTGCCTCTTTCTATACCGGGTCTCTAGAATAAAAGGTATTCCCAGCGTCTCTAGTGTACGAGCTCAGAAGTTACGAAAACTAACTTTTGAGCCATGACAGACAGAGAATAAAAATTTCCAATTACAAAGTTGTAGAGTATCAAACGTTATTAGAAACGCATTCTTAGCATAAAGAAAACAAAAGCCTAAACTTCGAAAACGAGGGAGAAAACTTCATGTATGAGAAATCATAAGTTGTATGTACGTGTACAAAAGCAAACACACGAAATCTGATTTCGAAAAATTTCGAATTTAATATTTGATTTCGAAGACATTTATTTAATATGATTTGCCACAATGAAAGATTGAATAAAATTAAACAATACAATCACTAAATACCGCTCCTATCACTCTCCCTCTTTCCATCTCATATATGGATTTTTCTCTTCCATTCAACGAATTTTCTTTGTGCAAAGAGTGGATTTTTACTAAATCGGTGACGATCTATATCTTTGCAATTGGAATTTTTTCTCTATCCATCATGGCTGAAAAGTTGGTTTTCGAAACTTCTCAGCTTACACAAGGGAGCTGGGAATATTTTTATTTAATCGGGGACGAGCACTTTCCTATAGATAGACCTGACTTTTCTACTCTAGAATTTTGTTTCTAAGTTATTCGACTGTTTCGGGAATCTTTTTTACACTCTGGATATGTGTATTTCATGTGCCTATGCAATCTTTGAATATTAATCATGGTACGTAATATTTTTATAATCGATATATTATTGGACGTAGGTGTTAACTGAATTTATTTCGGTTCGAAATTTTATTATTATTCCGTGAACTTCCTGGATTAGAGGAATTATAATATTACAAATAAAATAACCATTTAGCAAGTAAAAGCAAGAGCTCCTCCTTATGTTGGCCAGAATTGCTAAAGGGAACATCTTCTTTTTCTCCTAAGAAATCACTCCACCAAATTTGAAATATAATTGAAAATATTTAAATTATTTTGACTTTTTCATAGTATGTTCCGTGGTTTAGAGTTTTCCCTTTCTTTTCAGACATAAATACATTAAAAAAGGAACCACATACATGTCAAATACTGATTATGTTCAATACCTCCACATGTCAGCAGGTTAGTGAAGGTAACGGTAATAATCATTTATATGCCGATATCTATTACATGTGGAGAAAGAAAGAGCATCCAAAAATCCTTGAGATGTAAAGAGCTACAGAGCAAGACACAGCTGTTAAAAGCATTTCTGTGTACCCAATTTATGCAACAAATGCTCACCATGGCCGAACGAAAATATTTGGATGACGCCATGCGAGGTAGAATTACTTTATAGCTTGAAACCGGCCAAATAAAAGTGTCCCGGGACCTTCTCAAGATTGTGGAGACGTTTTGTACGTGTAGAAAAAGAATAGTTGACAGACGCTTCAATAGAAGTGGCCACCTAACAGCTGACCATACGTCCCTGATGTAACTGCAGGAGTGCAGCAGCAGAATATGCAAAAGACTTGTATGTTGCGACACAAAGGTTGTAACCGATAAACGGAGTATAGGTGATTGAATGTATACGCCCTTTATCCTCACTGGAGCTTTCAAAAGTGGGTTAATTTTGTTCACAAATGAATCCCAATTTAAACTATTGGCCGATTCACAGCGTTAACGTATCTGGAGGACACCAGAGCACTGTACTTGTCGGTTAAAATAATGATGAGAGTTCAGGTTGGAATTTCGGGTGGTAAGATTTGGGGACGGATTATACTGGATTCTCTTACTCAGCATTACAAGTTTGACAGAGAAACTATTACTGGTGTGTTATAACGGGATCCACCAAATGAGATGTGTAAACATCCCAAATTTTTGCTCATGGACGATAATGCCCGTCTACATTGCGTCGTCCTTGTAAACGGCTATTTGGAATCACAAAACGTTATGCGATTATCGTGATCGGAAAGATCACTTGAATTTATTCCAGTTGAGTTTGACTGGGACGTTCCGGGACGTCGCACGGCATACTGTACAACATCAGCACAATCTCATTAGTTCTAAGACGTGCTCTCGTGCACGAATGGGACTCCTTGCCATAGGAATTTTTGAACAGTCATTCCCGAGCGTTGCTAGGCTTGCATTAAAGCCAGAGGTCATCATGGCCCTAACCTTCTTTATCAAGTTGCTTTTAACAGCGTCAAAGTGTGTTGTTTTCCCTCGCAATACCAAAATCCTTCAATATGTTTCCCGAAGCACTTTTCCCATTCCTTTATGTCTCGGTATTACTACCTAGCATGTTATTATTTCTTCTGCACAGCTTGTAGAATTTTTTCCCATTTAAGGTAATTTATTACAGGTATTTACCACTTGATTCATTTCAGATTGCATTACCCTTAATTTTTGTACGTGTGTTATTGTTGCACCAAACTTATTAATAAATTAGTAATGTATATAATAAATCAATTTTTTAAAATTATCTTACCTGCAGCTAACAATTTTCTTCAACTTTTCATTCAAGCAACGGGATTTACAATTATCTGCCTCTTCGCTAGTAACGCACGGGTTAGGCGGTGTATTCAAGCGCACTAGCTAAAAAGAACCATGCATTAAATAAATTAAATTCAGTTTTTAACATATATGAAAAGAAAATTAATCACTATGTTTGATTTTCGAATTCTACTTTAATGAAAATTTAATGAAAAAAAAGCGAGGTTAGGAGATGTCAAAAGATTGAAGCGATAGGTAGCGATCAAGCTGAAGATGATCTCTAAAAGGGTCATCTATCCTCACCGAACAATAAATGGCTAAATGAGCGCTCATAAGCAAAGTACAGTGAAACCTCCTTTAATGGATACTCTCAGTAGTGGGCATCTCTAAATAGTGGACAAATTTTATAACCAAAAAAAAAATCTACTTATAAAATGTTTTAAATTAAATTAAATATTAAACAATTTAATATCCTCTGAATAATGGACACTCTTAACAATGGACATGGACAGTTATTATACGGTGAAAAGCATATATTGGATTCGCTCTATTTGTGTGTCTGTCTGCAAGTCCAATGATTACTCGAGAATGCTTTAACTTTTTCAAATTTTGCATTCGCTATTCCATACAGACCCTTCCTGAGCTCACCTAATTAGTTTATCATTGAAATCGGTCTAACAGTCACGTGAATTTTGAGACTCAACCCCCCGCCATTAAATTTTTTTATTGGCAATATAAGGTATTAAGTAAGAACTAAAATATATGTGGATAACTGTGATGTAAGAATAAATGAATGACTCTTTTGCCACAACAATGAAAAAATAGAAAAATACAACCTTATACTGAAAGATATTTTCGGAAGCGATTGCTACCATAGTTCAGCAGTCCAGGAGTCCCCTAGTTCGAAAACCGACGAGTGAACTGCCTGTTTAGTGAAAACTAGACGTATTTATAAGGAGCACTAACCAATCCAGATAATTATCGAAAGACTGTAAGAAGTCAAATTCGTTGGTTGATTATTCGGGTTAGCCATTGAATTAATGAGGTATCGTTAATCGGCCCCATATGTAGGTTAAAGATCGATATTTTCTCTGCCTGATGTATCGCAATGCTTTCAAAAGGGTCCAGGAGTTGCCTTTTATTTATTGAGGATATCAATCTCACATCTCTCCTCTATGTAATGCACTATTCACTTTTCGACATAGTCCCCATCCCTTTCCATGCATTGCGCCAACGCGTGACTAGTTGGGTGAACCCGTCGGAGAGAAATTCCGGAGTTGTTGTCGACACCAGGATTGAATGGCAGCGTTTACCTCGCCGTCAGAACCAACTCATGCCCCTTAAGGGGCTCTTTCTTCTTTGGGAAGCGATGAAAGTGGCAAGGTGCAAAGTCTTTCATCTTTGAACTTCAGTCATTCATCTTTGAACTGTAGGTGCTGCAACGCCTCTTGTGTGTGGCGACTCGTGTGTGGGCGGACATTATCGTACTCCAGAAGAGGGTCCAAAGCTGCCATTCAATCCTGGTGTCGACAACAACTCCGGAATTCCTCTCCGACAAGCTCACCCAACTAGTCACGCGTTGGCGCAATGCGTGGAAAGGGATCGGGACTATGTCGAAAAGTGAATAGTGCATTACATAGAGGACAAATGTGAGTATAAGATACAAAAAGAATTTTGAAAATCGATTAACAAATAAAAAAGTTACAGCCATTGAAGCATTACTTTTCAAAACGCCCTCGTACATGTATATGAAAAACTGGAATGTGGCTCTTTATAATATATGAAAATCTGGAATGCGGCTCTCATTGACCTCAAACGCGCCCACCCCTGTAATACATCAATCGATTCGTCCTGACGAGTAATAAGTGAATACAGTGTTAATTTTTGTTTATCATTTAAGCATTGTTGACATCAGCTTTGAGCACGTGCCATTATAAAGTTTTGTCAGGCACGCGCTCATTTCGTTTTTAAATTTCAGTGCTATTAGTTCTGTTGATAATGTGGCTGGATAATGTTAGACCTATTGTTAAAAATGGCTAATTAATATTAGGCCTACTGTTAAATATGACTAATTAATATTTAACTTATTGCTAAATATGGCTAATTAATGTTAGGACTATTGTAATCAGTAGGTGATTAATATTAGGCCTATTATATGTAGTCTAAAGCTAATTTCTGTTCAGCCTAATGTTAACAATAGGTAACTGCTATTAGGCCAATTGTTAGAAATAGCTAATGATGTTAGGCCTATTGTTGTTAACAGCTAATTAATGTTAGGCCTATTGTTATCAATAACTAATAAATATATGTCCTGTTTTTATCAACTAATAAATGCTAGACTTTTTGTTAACACTAGCTAATTGATATTAGGCCTATTATTATCAATAAATAATTACTGTTATGAATAGTTAGCGACTGTTGTAAGCTTATGCATGTTGTGTACGGCCGGTGTAGCTCTTAATGTAGAAAACGCAAGAAGCTTTGACACAATAACAATACAATAACTTTAAAACAGACAACATACAAATTATTTTGTGTTTGCAATTTTTTACGTACTGAACTGCCCACTGCGTACACCTAGTCTACCTCAAATATTCATGTTAATACTCTGGTATAAATGTTGTGCATCTGCATCGTTGTACGAGACAAGGAATTTATATTTTGTGTTTTAACGTGAACGTGAAGCAATAAAACAGATGTAAGTGTGGATAGAATCAAAGAAATTTCCATTGTTTATTTAAACCAACTCCAAGTAAAAATGAAATATTAAAATTTAAAATTACATCTGGATCGTAGCTAAAGCTCCTTGGAATGCTTTCAACATTTTTCCCGACAGTCCTTTGCAAGAATGAATTTTCACTCCTAATGGTCTGTGGTGTTTTCTCGTAGCATGCAGTGGGTCCAGTGGTGCATCTGGCATCCACTCTGCATGCTACTTCCTACGTCAATCTGCTTGGGGACCACCTGCATGAACTGTTTTTACCCCGCGGGCGACGGCATCTTCTAGGAAGATAATGCGCCTCCACACGCGGCCCTTGTAAAACGGCAGTAGCTGGAGGAACATGATACAGACTACACGACAATGATTTGACCTCCGCATTCCCAGATTGCAGTCCCATTGAAAATTAGTAGGACGTCATCGAACGATCTGTTAGGTCGTCACCAACACAACTGGTAAATGCAGCATCGTTATGGAGTGCAGTGGAGGCGGCATGGCTTGCAGTGCCTGTGGATGTGTTCTGGGGAATGGTAGACTCTCTTCCACGATGGGTCGCCGCCGTTATCCGGGCCAGTGGAGGCTCAACACGTTATTAGGCAGATGTGTCATGATTTTTAGTGAGTGTATACGTGTACAGGGTGTATCAAAAATACTTTTACTAACTGTGAAGGCGAGTTTTTCACACCAAAACAATAAACGTAGTCCACATAAAAATATTTCATAAAATCCTTAAATTTTACGGTATTAATGAAAGTTTGCATTCAACGAGGTATAATCCATCAACGAAGTTTGTAACCAATCAGATGGCACTGTGTTGCTATGGAGAAATGTTTATACGTATTTGTCATTTTTGTACATTTGTGATTAGTCTGTCTTCAAGGTTTCACTTTTGTAGAAAGTTAACTGAAAGGTATTCTGTTTAACCATGGCAGGTAGATACCATGGCATGTTAGATACCATTTCGTAAGCTGGTATCTACCATTGCAGATGGACAGGTAGGAGAGGACCAGTTCCGTAGTCGGCACATTCCCCGATCTCAATCCTTTGGATTTTTATCTCTAGGGCCACTTAAAACAATAGGTTTATGCAACCGACATTCTTAATACAGGAACTCTTCAAGGAGTATTTTGAATAGGTGCGACAGTCAATGATCCGAAGAGTGCATGCGTGTATAGAAGCTCGCTGAGGGTAGTTTGAACATTTGTTATAAATGTCTGAGGTGAGGTATAATACACTTTTTCAACATACATGAAATAATAAATAATACCAGAAGTAACCGATACGTTGTTTGCTTCTGTAAAAGATCTTTTCACTTAGATGACCTTCCAAGGATTTTAGTATCCTGTCCTTTGGTGAAATGAATTGATCGTTACATATTAATATTTTACATATCCTTCTTTTCCTCTACATATATTAACTGATAAAATTGACTAATTTGATATTTTCAAACGGTCTGGTACCCTTTATCCGGCTGCTTCGGAATGCCAGACCGAATAATTCCTGAATGGCAGGCAGGCAGGTACAATTTGGTTCAAAAAGTAAAATTAGATCATTCCGGTTAAATGGGCGTCAGTTTTTCCGAACTTTGGATTGATCTAGCAGCCATTTTCCGGCCGATTTCAAATGCCAGACCGTATAAATTTTAATTAGGGAGGAGTAATCTAAGTAAAAAACCATAAATTGAAGTCAATTTTTCCGGATTTTGAAGGACTGCCATTTTTAAGTGCGGCCGCTTTGAACTGCCAGATCGACCAATTTTCATTTCCCACGGGCTAAACTGTGAGATAAGGTAGTTAACTGAATTAGATCTTTCCGGATGAATCTAACGGGGCTGGCTCTCTGTCTATCAGTGGATTAATATTTTTAGCTTTAAAATGTAAAAGGTTTTTTTACCTCACTGTACCTATAGAGGCGTAATAAACATCAATTTACGCATTTCACATGTACAGTATATCGTTGTATTAATTAACATAAGCAAACGAAGATTTCTAGAACAGATATCATTATTAAAATTGAAACGAGTTTTCAAAATTTTCACTTTTTTTTAAGTTTTCAAAACATTTGATTGATCTGGTCTTCTAGGATCGCAGTAGCAGTAGGACAGTGAACATTTACACAGTGCGACAGATAATTGCCAGGACACTTGGAATAAACAGTAATAAAATCTGTTTATTCACTGGGATTATTCAAAGTAATTCCCCTTTTGGTGAATACACTTATTGGAACGTTGGTACAGATCCTCAAAGCATTAGTGAAAGTCTATTTCCGGAACCTTTTTCAGTTTCCGTGCAACTTCCTGTTGAATGGTCGTAATGTCTTGAAAAAACGTTCTTTCATGGTGATCATAACTTTGGGAAACAGAAAATAATTAGGGGAAGAGAGATCGTGATCAATCACTGTAATCATTTTTTTCGCCAAGAAGTCCCGCACGGCAATCGACGAATGTGGAACGAATTCGGGGCATATTTTTTGTTTGCCGAAATTGTTATGCAAAATGTTCCTAATCGTTTCACGTCTAATCCCTCATGTCTTCTATCATTTTCAGCGATAGACGACGATCGTCAGCTAGAAGTTTCAACGATCGACGAACGGATTCCATCTGCTCATCCCGTTGTCGTCCGGTGTGCTCATCATTATGCAGCTCTTTCCGTCTTCTCGTAAAGTTTATACCATTCAAATGTTCGCAACCTGATAAAGCTTAACCTTTATAAGCTTGATGCAAAATTTCATGCGTTTCAGTCGCGGTTTTACTCACATTCATGCAAACTTTTGTTCATCAATTTAAAGGAAAACAAAGGTGGACGGTGTCCCACCACGCAACTCCCACGCTGTTACGAACGCTTCCCATGACTGATGGATGGGTCGAGGAGAACCATTGAATGCCCCCCCTCGATCCCCTGATCTAATTCTTCTCGACTTATTTTAGGGGGGGGGGGCGTGCTGTTAAAGATACAGTTTACAGAATCTACCAGCAGCATTGAGGATACGCAGTGCAGGATCCGAACTGCCTGTAGTGCGTTGGAGGCGGGAACGATACTGCATTCAAAAAGGTCTCTGAAGCATCGCTTACAGAAGTGCATAGACCAAGAAGGACATGTGTTTGAACATTTATTATGACATTTATTGTACAATCAGTGTTTTGCATTACGGTAAAATGTTATTATGTTCAAATGAAAACATTGTTATCCATTTTATAATCCATTGTGTTTAGGAACAAATTCTGTTTTTTGCCTTTTCTTTAAATCCAAATACACCACAATGACACTGCCTCTATCTCCTAAACGGTTGGATCAATTGAAAAAACAACAAGAATAAAGCATTTCTTAAATGTTGTATACAATTCGAAAATATCATTAAAAATAGGGGTTTCCATTGCTTATATCAAAATTGACTTCCAAATTCGAAAGTGGCGTCGGTTTTTTGGAAAGAAATGGAATACACATAAAAACCCCTCACATAAAATTACAATAATTATTCCATTGAAATTGGCTACATGATCAAAGGAGTTGGGACGCCCCTGTGAACACCTGGGCTGTTTCTCCTGAACTGGACTGGGCCCGCTCATCAAGGTGGACGGAAACCTCAATGCTGATGGCTACAGGACCATTCTGGATAACGGGGCACTTCCAGCGCTGTGGGAAGACTTCGGTGACGGGCCGTTCCTCTTCCAGCACGACAATGCGCCTTGCCACAAAGCAAGATCCATATCCGACTGGTTTGACGAGATGCGGGTTGAAGAACTGGATTGGCCCGCCCAGAGTCCTGATCTCAACCTCATAGAACATCTTTGGGACGAATTGGAACGACGTGTGAGATCCAGGATGGTTCGCCCTACATCTGTCCAGAAACTGACCACGACACTCCTCGAGGAATGGAGGTCAATACCTGTGGACACATACCGTAAACTTGTGGACAGTATGCCATGTAGGGTGGAGCCAGTGATAGCAGCTCGGGGTGGTCCTACACACTACTGATTGAAGCTTTTTGCGGCTTTACGGTAGAGCAACAGGTGTCCCAACTCCTTTGATCATGTAGTGTATTTATATTTTAGAAGTTGGCTAATGATTCATTTTAGATGAGACACCCTGTATAAGATAAATTAATACAGCCTGTAACTAAAGGGTGCGGTCAAACTTGCAGGAAACATTTCTTGCATGTAAAGGGAGAAAATATGTTATATGGACAAGGGTCCGGAAACGCTTCACTTCCATGTTAGAACTAATTTTCTACAACTCTTCAGTAATTACATTACTCATGGAAAACACAGGAATAGAACATACCAGCATGCCATATGAAACTCTTTCATATATGAAATGTTCAAAATGGTCTCTGTTAGCACGGATACATGCACCAATTCGGCGTCGCATTGAACCCTGGATGCACTAGTATATTTCTGGAAAATTGAGTATTGTTTCTCAGACTCGTACAATACGGGCACAAAGACTGTATCTTGTGCCGTGGTTCCATACACAAGAGCTTTCAAATGTCCCCACAAATAAAAAGCTAGTGGTTTATGTCCGGAGAGCGTAGAGGCCAAGGAATTAGTCCTCCTGTAGGGGAAAGTGGGACAAGATGGACTACATAGTTATTTCTATGTTAAGTTCTGCCAAATTGGCCGTTTTCGTAACTAACCTTTTCATATCCAGTGCCCTTGCATTTGCTATTTGTCACATCCTGTTTCGAAGAAGGAAAACTGAACGGCGGCTGACTGAACGATTTTGTCGTATTCAGATATAAGGTAAGCTTACAATCAACAATCTTATTTACATTAAATAGTTGTAAATGCGAAGCATCTAGTATGTATATTAAGAAGACGATGAGCCTTTAATTAAGCTATAGAACTTTAATGTAGACTCAGGGGATCGAGTTGTATCACGCATGCAGATAATACATTGTGCGTGGAGCACATGATCCAATGCGGCGGGGTTAAAACGGACCAATGGTCGGTTCCCTCCCCGCTAGATAATTCATGGAATGACATTCTATATTGATAAACGTGTTGTTTACTTTTCAGTTCTGTGTGCTTTTGGTTTTATTAGACTTTACCAGAGGAATTCAAGTTGTAAGCAAATGAAATTATTTAAATGGGCCTTGGAAGCTGTGAGCACGAATGTAAACTTTGAGGGACTGTGCAGATATTAATGAAAAAGAATAAAAATTTCATTTGTAGAACATATATAAAAAAAACCATGGCCCGTTGGCCAAAATGATCCTAAAGGACCATTATTAGTTTTATTTTTTTTTCAATCTCTGTATTCAGATATTTGTTGTCTTTTTATCATATTAAACAACAACGGAACTTCATATAATAATAAAAAAATGAAAGTATTCCATTGGTTCTTTCTTGGAGTTAAACAGTCATTAACCTTAGCAAATCCGTCTTGCCTCACTTTTCCTACGTCACGCTAAAAGTTGCTCTAATTGCCACCTTGTCGCGAAAAATAGAAATGTTTCTAAATTTGAAAGAATCTTTGCCGTAGATTAAACGCAGAACATTCACATTTTTACATTAATGTTCATTGTTAACGTGATTGCTAAACATATGGAAGTTATCCTGCAAATTATTTTAATAACTTCTACGTCTTTTTAACTATCCAAAAATGTAAAATAACTACTAGGTCTGTTGTAAATAATAGATTTTAATGAGCGCAAGTGCTAGTTCAAAATAACAAACCTGCGATAATAATCAATAGCTGTTTACTAACTGCCATGTAGAACATGAATTCCGATTAAAAAAAAAATTTTTATTAAATAATGATGGTTTTTTTATTTTATTAAGGTCATTCTGTTATTCTTTACTTTTAACTAAACATTTATTCTTTGCGGTCTGGGACCACTTTCTCTGTCATTTTGTGTTTGATTTGCCTACTTAACAGAGAGTATTATACCTTATCATCGCACAGCAAATTCTACTCGGGCCACCGACTCGAAACTTGATGGGGTCATAGGATGGATAGCGTAGGGACGTGATAAGACAGAGTTTTTCGAAATTCGGACCCCTTGCCTCCCTAGGGGGGGCAGAAATGAGTTGCACGTTTGGTCATCTGACTCCGCCCCCAATAAACTTAGATCTTCGAAATTTTGCAGGAAGGTTTCCATCTACCGTGCCAAAAAAGCAGTTTCCCCGATTTTCGATATTCAAATTTTAAGGGTGCGAAAACTGAAAAAAATAGATTTTCGGGGGTGTTTCACAAAATTTTCTAAAATTTTGATGGAACTTCGCGGGGAATAAAGATAAAGCAACGTAACTCGGAAGCTTCTCGGGGATATTTCCAAAAAATAATTTCTGTTTTTTCGATTTTCGTTTCGTGAAGGAGGGGGGGCAAAGATTGGCCCCCCGTTTTGTGTTTTTGTCGCCTAACTCCAATGCGGAAATGCAGGGAGCTTCAAAATTGCGCACGAGATTATAAAAGACGTACATAAAAAGGGAGAATTCGTTAAAATTTGAAAATCGCTTATCAGTAGAGCAGAAATCGAAAAAAATCCAAAAATAGGCTTAATTTTGACGTTTGCGTCTGGTCAACCCCACTCTGTGCAAATTCACGTACGACTTAGATATTTCAACCAAGAATAGCTCACAAAATTTGCAAATAGACAATTTCTGCTTTTTTTTATCTTTTACCCCTTTTCCCCCTATGGCCCTCCGTAAAAATATGCGATTTCTCACAGTTTTTGCAGTATTTTGCGGGTAAAAATAAATCTAGATTAATGATATTTTGTATGGTGATGGGAATTAACGAGATCAACTGTCTGCTATTATTTTTTGATTATCTGGATCCAAGTTTCCGGTATTTTGTTTTCTGGATTTTTACCAGATTTTTTTTTATTTTTATTTTTATTAATTTATTTATTTTTATTTTTTTTTGGTTTTCATAAATTAACATACAAACACGCATGTTGAAAGCTTAGTTTTTACATTGGTCATAAAATATAGGCATATAATATGGGTTTTATTCTTTGATTTAAAATTTATTTCAAGTAAATAGGACTATTTTTCGATTTATTATGATATACACGGCGTTGCTCGGGCTCTTTTTTGATGAAATTTTGCAATTTCTGAATGTGAATATACAGAAAAAATGAACATTATTCTCCGTCGTTTTTTCTCCGGTACTGCGTCAAATTCACTCAGCTACAGACAACATACCAAAACGACCTACGTTGAGTACAACTGCCAAAGAGCCGGTAGTTGGAGAGGCCATCCATTGGGAGCATTTTAAAAGAATTTTTTTCGATTCTTCAATATGAATTTTTACTATATTAATTCTAAGCTTTTTTTCATGTGTTCATTTTTTGTGTATATTCACATTCAGATATTGCAAAATTTCATCAAAAAAGAGCCTGAGCAAGGCCGGGTATATCAGCTAGTATTTTTATAAAATGCTTAGTTTATAAATACTCTTATCAAATTATAAACTTACTTTTTTCATTTCAAGTGCAACACCTACTCGACTGGCCATAGGGACAAAACGATAAGAAGTAATATCAAGCATTTCTCCTGGTGTAACCAAGTAAACCTAATCATAAAAGAAATGAAAAGACATTACATTTTATATTTTTTAGTTAACAAAAATTTCGAAGTCCAATTTTCGCCCGGCAATGATTTGTCAATTTCTAGTATAGTTGAAGTGAATCCTAAATATTACAACTTTTCTGCGATTGAAAAAAATAATAATAAAAAAATTGAAATATGCAAAGTGTATCATGACGTACCATACAGCTAACAGAGAGGACCACTACTCTTTTGGAAGGTAGGCTTGCACTTCAAACTGCAATATTTCAAAACCTGTGGAGAGTCTGCTTCATACAGCGGCATTATCTTTCACGTGTTTATGGAAGGCGTGGTAATTTTGAATCCGTTACGTTTTGTACCAATCGGAGACTTCCATGCAAACAATCCCTGATATATATATCAGGTGTGTATCTAAACCCCTGTCACAAACTTCTGGTGACGATTCCCCTCGGCGAGATGGAAACAAAAGTTCTTATAAAAATGGTTCACAAGAAGCCATAAACCATGGATTTAGGAGGGCCTTGGTTTACCCTATCAGTGACACTGCTTGCTGGTCCGAAGTTGTTTAATTTCATGAACCATTTTTACATCTGGTACGGCCGCGTGATACGGTAATGTTCTGCAGCTGTAACTCTTTAATTTCAGGAGGAATCACAACCCCATAACAATAATGAAATGAATATGCATTGGGATTGTATCAAATATCTCATTTTGAAACCATAATAAATTAGCAACTAAACTAGATTTATCACTCCTGGAAGCACCGGTAATTAGTGCGGAAAAACAGTGTGAAATTAAGATTGGCTGTGATCTCCATATTGTAGCAGAGCTAAGAAAAGTGATGCTGGGTCGTTAAAGCTAGACTGAAAAATGGTTAATAAACTCAACAAGAATCAACCAGACTTTATAAACAAGTAATTGTGTACAATCCCCTTGTAAAGTACATCTCTCACGCGCGCACAAACACACACATAAACACACACAGAATAGACATTTTTTTGTAAGTTTTTTTGTTTATAACATGCAGGGTTTTCAACCCAATGCAATGTCATTTTCAGGAAACTAGACAAACTACAGTAGAGACAGTACCCTGCAATCAGAATATTAAAATATTAAATATTTGATGAAATATGAGCAAAACAGTGTTTAACTGCGCATGCGCAAGCGTTACCATAATGTCTTTTTGCATAATTTATTAGCCAAATGTATAGAGCTACTTTTATAAAAAGCCCAAGCAAATATCTTGAAAATTCAGAAAGATATCGCCGATAGAATGAGTTGAATTTCAGATGCTCTCAACAATAAACAAAATGCTAAGAAGCTTTCTCCAAATTTTTATTTTTGGACCGTACACCGGTATCAACTTCTTCCCCTTAAGTTGATATGATAGAATATTGACCTCATTTTGAGTTCATATCAGCTTAAGGAGAAGATGTTGATACCGGTGTCCGGTCCAAAAATAAAAATTTGGAGAAAGCTTCTTATCGTTTTGTTTATTATTGAGAGCAACTGAAATTATAGCTAAATAAAAGAAATAAAAAACTCTTTAACCACAACAAAATTAAGGAAAAATATGACCTGAACCTGGAAGCGCATTTCGACAGCAAGGCTATCATCATTCAGCAGGGACCAAGGAGTACACTAGGGGGAACAGAGTGTACTGACTTGAATACAATCGACAATCGACAATCGAGCAGTGGAGTGAAAGAAACAATGCGAGTGGTACTGAAGCAGAGGTCCCAAACTCACTCGTCACATGTATAGACCAGGGGAATTACACTGAGATAGGTGAGAAGCCTTAAGAGCTTCTAATCATAGTCCAAAGCGAGTTGTCATGAGGTGAGAGATTCTTCAATTTGCTAGTCCATTTTTGCACTCGTAGCTCTCTTACTTTTTCGTGGACCCTCCTAGAAAGCCTATTATATTTTCTCTTAAAGATGGGATCACGTGTACCCTGCCAAAGTCTTCGGAAGGCATTCCTCTCTGCAATAATTTGCCTAATACTTGGAGGAAGATCGAGATGGTCAGGATATTTCGGGTTTATAGGGCAAGCACTAGCAGACATCGCATTGTTGATGTTATTGGTAATGTCTTTGACTCTATCATTGATTTCATTGATGCTGAAGGCATTCGCTGTGTAGCCATTGCTAGTTTTAAGGAGGTCACGAAAGAGTTCCCAATCCCGCCTTATAGGAAGCCGATTCAGGATGTCCATATTTAAGCCATCGAATTTAAGGGCAACTGGAAGATGGTCTGATGTTAAATCGTCCACCGTGTGTATATTGAACGGTTTGAAGAGACCCCTGAGAATAGCAATATCCAGGATATCGCTCGTGGGCGAATGATCACAATAATATGTATGTTTGATTGGACCGATAGCACTGTGTCCAGCTATTCTGGATGTAACCATATAAAGTAGCAACATTGTGATTAACGCATCTGG
This sequence comes from Rhysida immarginata, assembly GCA_023313115.1. Classification (NCBI taxonomy): domain Eukaryota; kingdom Metazoa; phylum Arthropoda; class Chilopoda; order Scolopendromorpha; family Scolopendridae; genus Rhysida; species Rhysida immarginata. The sequence goes on along the minus strand of JAHWFO010074614.1, from coordinate 164,694 downwards.
AATTCCAGTGAGGGTGTTTCGCGTTTAGATCGCCTGCCACAACAACAGGAAAATTACAACAGGAGTCAATGGCATGCCCCGGAGAGTTATACAGCGCAGCAAACTTAACCCAGCCGACCGTGAGGTCCTTGATGAGAATAGAGGCCGCCTCCATTCCTAAATAGTTCCGAGTAATGACTTCAACATGCAAGCGATGCGAAGCATGGGATCTTTATGGGATACTCAGCATCATCCTCAGGGTACCTCGTCTATTCACTTGAGGAATCCAAGCTGCTTTTTGCTCGATCTGTGCATTTCCTTCCTGAAGGAAACAAATTGTGATTCTTCGAGAAGTTGTAAAAATAGTCAGTCAGGTGAAAACCCGATATAATTACTGTATAGACGTCCGAATAACTCAGGAACTAATCATAAGAGGCAGAAAGCAGTACAGCATGATACGATTTATAATAAATAGCAAAAATCGCCTTGTAATCACTCCGATCCTTATTTTAAAAGGGCAAAAGATGTCAAAACGATTACAAACGGACATCTCCTTGGGGACCATATAGATTATGCGAATTTTCATCAAGATAGAAGATCCTTGTCATCCTCGCTAAACAGGAGAAGGAACCAAAGTAGCAGTGTTAATACTCTTACGGAGAGCATTCCGGTGTCAAGAGCATTCTACAAAAACAAAACAATTAAACAATGTGAATACGCAGGGTTCACGGCGGTTTGGAGCAGCGAGTGTATCACGGAATGCCGATTTCGCACAACGTAATCAGGAGGAACGTCGTCATGAGTTACGTCGTCGAGAGGGAAACGTGAGTGGAGAAGAACAAGACAGAAGGTTCTGGAAGCGTGAGAAGAGAACGCCTGAAGAAGCAGGGCGAAAAGAAAGGGAGCCCTTCAGCTTCGTCTGTCGAGGTATACCTAAACTCGATAAGAAGAAGTGAACTCGAGATAGTGAAGAAGCCAATAGGCTTGACTAACCGCGAGAGAGGAAACCGTCGTCGGAGCGTGAAGACAAACGATGAGAACTCCGAGCCAGCTACCGTATCTCCGTGTGAATCTCCAAAGGTGAGTGAAAGCTCGGCGCGGCGTATTTTCATCAATATCAATTCTATGGAACTCTATAAAAACTTCCAAATATATGGGTCTAAGGAAATAGCACTAAAGGCATTGGACGAACTGCGTAGCTACGAATTACGCTACGGAACCTACGTGCGCGGCCTGTCGCCGTACAGACTGATGCCTTACCTAACGCTTATGATGGGTTTCGTTTTAACTGTATAATGGTATTAAAGCTCCAAAAGTACCGAGCCTTCCGCCACAATTAATATAGGCGGTATTCCCTTGTTTACATATCATTCGCCGTAATTAATGTTTCCATGATTTTATTTCCAATTCAGAATCTACGACTCCGGACTTGACTTTACCTAATTTGACTCCTTTACCTACCTCAGCGACTGTTTTCACCTGATAATCGAGGGAAAACTTGCGCTACGTTTTGTGAATTATCTATTCATATTGTTACGACGTATTTGTCTTTACAAGTGTGGAAACCAACTCTAGTGCCTGTGAAAGTGCTACAAAAGTGTTGTGGTGTGAAGTTGTCAGTTGTGAATCCACGTGCAGTATATTTAATATTACTTATATACTGAGTGAGCATATTATTATGACCACCTGAGTGCTCGGAGCTATGGAGCGAGTATCAGCGAAACAGCAGCATTCGTGGGGTACTCAAGAGCAGCCGTCGTTAAAGTATTTAAAGACTGGACGGTTAGCCAGGAGACTGGGTTGCGGCCGCCCGCGGATGGTTGATGATCGGACAGAACGGAGACTGTCACGACTGGTAAAGGATAACAGAAGGGCAACTGTGCATCAAATCACTGCTTACCTTAATCAGGGGTCCTCCAAAACGGTTTCTGAATGCACTGTCTGCCGCACACTGCATCGCAGGGGATACGAAAGCCGAAGACCTGTCCGAGCACCTTTGCTGTCTGCAGCCAACAAGCGGAAACGACTCCAATTCGCTCAGGAGCACAAGGAGCAGTGGAAACAAATCATGTGGTCTGACGAGTCACGATTCAAGTTACATCATGCAGACGGCCGTGTGAGAATCTGGCGGAAACAGCACGAAAGCATGGTCCACGCATGCATGAGTACAACCCTTCAGGCCGGTGTGGGCAGTGTTATGATCTGGGGAATGTTTTCCTGGCATGCGTTGGGTCCGTTAATACGTGTTGAATAACGTCTGGATGGCACAGCATACCCCAATGGAGATGGCTACTTCCAGTAAGACAATGCGTCATGCCACAGAGCTCGTATTGTGCAGGAGTACTTCCAGGAACATGAGGGGGACTTTACTTTACATCGGTGGCCCCTACAATCCTCAGATCTCACTCAATTGAGCATTTGTGGGACGAAGCCGAACGAACCATCAGACGGCTGGATCCACCACCGTCCAATCTAGCACGTGCTATCCATCAGGCAAGGTGTCAGATTCCTCCCACCATCTTCCAACATCTCGTTGAATCAATGCCACGAAGAATCACTGCAGTATTAAAGGCAAAAGGTGGCCCAACGAGATACTGACAGGGTGGTCATAATAACATGCTCACTCAGTGTAAGTGTAAAGCGTTGTAAAGGAGCACAACGTCATTAGCACAATTATCGTGCGAATATACTTACCTATTTATTTAGTCTTTAAACATTATACGGTAATAAGTAGTAATCTATTTAGATATTCGTTAAGAATAAGATTAGCATTTTATTATTACCGAAGTAGACAGTAAGTTTGCTAATAAACAATTTTCAAATAAATAATTAAGTATAAACTGGAGATGACCTCCAAACAGGATGTAATAATTTTTCTAACGAAAAATGAAAGGAAAAATTCTGCGATCTGGATTCGAAACAGGAACCTCGACTGTCATGGGTATTGCAGACAACCAGACAACCATGCTCTCACAAGGTGTTTTAAAGACAACCAAGTTGTTAAGGTTGAGAGCCCAATGGGAGGCGGGCACATGGCTCAAAGATCGAGAATTTCTCCTATCCAATCATCAGAAAGTTTGATGAACTCACAGATAAAGAGTTAAATATAAACTGGAGATGACCTCATGACAGTCAAGGTTCCTTATTCGAATCCAGGTCGCAGAACTTTTCCTTCCATTTTTCGATAGAAAAACATAATTTTCGTTAACGGTATTCAATATTTCACCCGCCTTTCTCGTCTTTTGCTTCCACTGCACACTCTCAATAATTTATTCATGACAGTATGAATTGAATTTGACATGTTTACTGTATGCAGTTATATCAACGCATATTATTCATATTCCAACTTCACTTTATGAACACCCAGCATATACAGGGTAAATAAAAAGTAAGGGGACAAACTCCCGGAGTTGATTCCTGACAGGAAAGGGAACAAAAAAATGTTTATATCAATATATGTCCGAAATTTGACGGCGAGTCTGCAATAAAGCAATTAGTACTAGTACATAATATTACACATTACATGGCATTAATTTTGTCCATCTTATAGCAGATGTTCAAAGTGACCGCTATGGGATGCAATATAAGCGTCCAACAATAATTTCCATCCAATCTACAAGGATGCATCCCTTGACCAACAGGATAAGGTAGCGGGAATAGGTTAGGTTAGGTTAAGTTAGGTTAGTTTAGGTTAGGTTAAAAATCTCACCAAAGATCTCAGCAAAGCATATAAAAATTAGAGAAACCCTGGACTCCTTTACCGCTGAAGCGTATGCGATTTTCAAAGATTTAGATCTAATCCAAAACTTCCCTCTTAAGGACAAAAAAATTCATCATATGCTCTGGCAGCAAGAGGATCTTAACTGCACTAAAAAACATTTCTTCACCGGCAAGTGGGCCATATACTCCATTCTAGGATTAATCATTTCTCAATTTCTCAACCTTCATGACCAAAACTACAATATCAAATTCTTGGGGACTCCAGGTCACAAAAACATCCGGGGCAACGAAATAGCAGATTCCCTAGCTAATTTCGGTAAAAACTTCCAATCAAGCTTAAAAACTGGTTTTTCCCAGCATATAAATCGGTCCTCTGTTGGATTTTATGAGCTCATGTTTCCAACACCCCCCTTTTCCATTTTCTTGTGTGGAGGGCCATAGAGGCGGTTGTCCAGGGGTGATTATCAAGAGGCGCAATATTTCAAACAAAAATTGACAGTGATAGTAATAAAAAATGCATTATTTCATGCTAGATGGTACTCACGTGGCTAATTCAGTTCTTTCGTGGAATACGCTGCTAATTAATAATAGGTTAGGGGCATAGTTGCCATGCTACAGACTGCGATCTTTTAAGAGCCCACTGAGAAGAATCCTGTTCACAAGCGAGTGATTGTGATTGCGACGAACTATTATCACCGGCTTGTATCATTGCGGTTGGCATAATTGCAACTATTTATCTAAAACAGATATAGCTTAGAATAGACACATTTAAAATTTTAATGTCCTTGTCACGTGTCAATGTGAACAAGAAAGGATCGATAGTTGATGGTAAATAAGTAAATTTTATTGGAAATAAAATAAATAAATAATTAAAGTTGACGCAGTGGAATGTCTCAATAGAAAGTCACAGTTTATCCGCACAAGTCACGAGCTTTTGCATGACGTGGGAATCGCCTCCGACGTTGTCACTAAATGGAGCTCTAACACCCCGTTAGAATAACTCTTCAAAAAGAATAATATATATACAGTCCACAGTCTTGAAGCGCGGCGAAGAAGACACTACTTAAGTTGAGTAGTAAATCAAGCGACGCACTATGCCTTTCGTTCGTCGCACACTTCGCTGGCGGGCAACTTCTTGTCGGGGAAAAAAATATAATATCACCGACGGGACTGCTTCCACTCTTGAGCTAGGGGTGAATAGCAGTAAAAGAGGTGAGTGACGATACCACAAAAATATCTCAGTTCTAGAATTAAATATCGAGGGATTTAATTATAAAAGTCACTGTCCGGTTGCCGGTACTGTTCAATTCGAGAAGTAAGACACAGTTCGGGGATAAAGAAAGCAAAGCTCACTAATTCACTGTCGGCGAGGTAGACGCAGAGATTCGTCTTGTCCAAGTAGGCGGCTTACGGAGAAGCCAGCGAAAAGGCGAAGTATTCCTCCTGTTCCTTGTTCGTGGAACATGGCGAAAGAAAAAGGAAACACTCCAGCCCAGACGCTGTCGACTCGGTTAGCTCCAGCCGTCTCAGGAAACGCCGCTTCGAAATACGAGGGTAGTTCAGCACGTACGTGACAGTGGAAGAAAGTCCAATGTCTAAACACTAGCACACGTACCTGACGAGGGAATGAACTCGGCGACTCATCGTTGTCGTTCCTTTCGTTCTGACGTTCTCGGGCGTCGTTCGCACACGATAAAGTTGGCCGCTCGCCTCCTTGCTCGACGCTGTCGTAAGCCAAGGGCTCCAGTAGCTGATACAGACACGTGGCAAGGGTGCTTACGAGGGGTTGCGCTGGTAGCGGATAGAGCACTTGAAATCTCCACACACTGAACTTAGTCTTTTCAGCCAGCGTGCCTGGCGCAATCAATCCATCTCGCTCAGTCTGTATTGTCGCGATTCCTGTAACCGGCCGGGGGGAAACCAACTGCCCCCTGTAACCAAATAGGTTGGGGTATATATAATTTTTATATACCAGTCTTTAAAAAATATAATTTTTATGGATTGATGGATTGATTGCGCCAGGCACGCTGGCTGAAAAGACTATAAGTTCAGTGTGTGGAGGTTTCAAGTGCTCTCTATTTGCGAGTGGTTGCGCTTGGTGGGGACGAGCTTCGGTGTCGTTGACCGCTTGGGCTGCTGCGATAACTGGCGGACGTGAAGCTCCGTCTCTCGTCGGTTCCTCGTAGCGGGGAATTGTCTGGCGCCGATGAAGACGATAGCTCGCTCGCTGTCGCTGTCGGCTTGCCTGAGGCTGGCGACGGCGAAAGTTCGTTCGTCGTCGGCGTCCGTCACTTTCCTCCGACGAGTTGATAACGAGCTGCTGCTCCTGCCGTCGCTTGTAGTCGTTTCCCTCTACTGTCGGGCGAACATGGCAAACGATGTTTTCCTTACGATTGTCTGTCGTATTCTGCCGTCGTTCGTCTTTCCCGCTCGCTTTCCTCTGACGTCGATCACCGTCGGCCAATCCCGATCCAAAACGTCGATCTCTCGGATTGTCGAGCAATCGTGCTTTTCCCCTATCGTCGTTTCGGAGAATCGAACGTGAAAACGTCTTTTCTTCTAATTAGTAATAGTTATCGCTTGCTTCAATAGTAAAGGATAACGTAGAAGCACTTTAGTAATTTAATATGAAAAAATAATAGATGCTTACACACAACGCTTCAGCAATTGAGGCTCACTTCGTTTAACATTATGTGGGAATTCTTACAAATTAAAGAACTTTTATTTTTATAAATGTATGAGGAATAACTCCCTCTCCATTTACCTTTCAGTTCTTCAAGTTTATTCGTTTAAATTCTCTCTATACATTAGCTTACTTAAATAGTAATTTACAATTTAGTTTTCATATTTATTTATTTTCTCTTAAGTGTTCTAAAATGTTGATTAATTCAATATATCCATGTACGATGCTATAACATGAAAATGTGCTCTCTTTATCCGCTTTGGCGGTAAAATCATTCTTGTTACAATTAGATCGAAGCGCTCCTTGTGTTATATTCGGTCAAAACCGTACGGCAAACACAAGGCAGCTTAAGCTAGGGTTCGGCCGTATTTTACATTCCATTTCAATATAATCTGTCAATATTTGTTTTATAAATAAAGTAAAAACATAAACTAAACAAAACTAAAATAATGAATTCCAAAATTAGACATGACATACTCACCTTATTTAATAAAATACAAATATACAATCAAAATTCTCCATAAGCAACAATCTCTAACAATCAAAATATCCTAAAAGATAAAAATTTCCTGTACACATTGTTACCTATCACTTTACCTTCATTGCTATTTTCAAAATTAACTCCATTTCCATTACACGAAAATCTCTGATGATGATTTATGTATCGAATCGTGTATGACAATAAAATGTATGTTCCTGCTATATAGACCCTGCAATTATTTCAAGTAACTTATAGCAGCAAAAAATTTATAGAAACCTATATTTTAAAAGTACTTGCAAACAAGCATTTTGGTGGTTATAATCAAGGCTTTAGTGATTAAAATTATTTGAGTCACGAATAATGATTAACGAATAATTTCTGGAAAATGTGATTAATGAATAATGATTAACGAATAATTTCTGGAAAGTGTGATTAATGAATAATGATTTATGATTGATTTTATTGAATAATGTAAATGATTAATGATTAATTTTATTAATTAATATAAACGAATAATACAAATGATTAATTTCATTGAATAATAAAATACTCTTAAATTTCCTCCTCTGATTAACAATTCGACTAATGAATAATTCCCCTAAATGATTAATAAGGTAGACCTCGATAAATAAGTTGGACAACAAATAGGCCTAGCGAGGGTTACTGCTTGATTATAACAGCCACCAGAGTCGATTATAATTAAAATATTATAAAACACCCCTATTTTATAGAATAGTTAACAATAAATGCATATTTTTCGAGGTCTGTATAATGATTAGTAACGATTAAAAATTGGATTCAAGTCGGAAAGAATCAGACAGCAATAATAACGAATACGCTATTCAGTAGAGGCCAAATCTTTTCAAGAATTTAATTAGAGTTAGGCTGCCGCACACTACAAACTTTTGATCGGCCGACAGTTTAATTGGTTGCTTAGTTGGTATAAAGAACTAACGTGAGTGCGTACACTCAAGGGATTCTAGTCGACCGATAGACCGACCGAGAAACAGTTGGATGGGCTTCCTGATTCCCTTACAACTGTAAAGTCGGCCAACAGTGCCATAGCCTATAAAGAGATAAGATTAGCTCTTTTGCAGTGCAAAATCTTGGCATCAACTATCACCACTATTTTTTATAAATACAAAAGTTCGGCAATGTCATTAATTAATGACTCATTAATAGAGACTTTAATTGAACAGATAGAGCGAAGACCAGCTTTATATAAGAAAAATTTAAATGAGTACTCGGACAAAAATTTGAAAAAAAAACTATGGTATGAAGTATGTGAAGTTGTTCCTGAATGGAGTCAACTCGATTCCGAGGCGAAAAGAATACAAGGCAATTACCTATTTATACATGGATAGGTTTATTGTAATTAAGTTAAGCAGTCGGTCGATTATATTCCACAGTCTGCGCACTAACAGCCAATCAAATAGTTTAGTTTGCCTTGTGTGCGCGAATATAACCTAACCAGCCTGAACTATCAGCCGATACTTTGTCCGTGGTGTGCGGTTAGCCTTAAGGAAATTTAAACTTTAATCAGTAATACTACACTTCGAGACAAAAATATGGAGATTTTTGAAAATTTAAAAGATTCATCTAAGTGCTATTAAAATAAAATAGAATTGTATACTATGCAGTACATAGCAATGTACACTTAATATACACCATCTTATTAACTACTCATAAAAATTTTTGAGTAATAACTAATTTTGTTGAACAAAAAACAAGAAAAACAACAACTGCATTGAAGTCAAAAGTTTGGAGATTTAATTATACTGAGACATAAGTTTGGAGATTTTGTTAAAAACGTTAAAATTGAAATTTCTAGTTGCAGAAATTTAGCTATAGATGTCATGATTATGTAAATTAATCTAAGATGGGCTGATTGCTTACAATTTAGGGATGTGCTGAATTTATTTTCTTAAATTTTCATAAGCCTCCTACAAAACAGTTCCCTCAATCTATTCATGACTTAGTTATTAAGAAATGGCAAAAAAAGAAAAACAAATTAAAATAGCAAAAGATCTCAACTTAACTACAAAATCTGTAATCAAGATTATTGTAAAATATAAGAAAATTGAAAGTTGCACTGTGAAGCAAAGGTGCGGCAGAAAACGAATCACAAGTAAAGCCGAAGATAGACATCTAAGAGGTATTATCAGAAAATATCACGCTTTCAAACGGCAAGAGAAATTACTGCCAAATGGAATCCAATCAGCAAAAACGAAGTTTCGGCAAAGACAACAACTGGGCGTTTGAAAGAAAGAGGTTACTCTTTTCCTTCTGCAGCAATATAGCCTCTCCTAACTAAACGAATGAAGAAAAAAGACTTGAGTGCGCACGTGAACACTCAACATGGACTATAGAACAATGGCAAAAGGTCATATTCAGTGATGAATCTAGATTTAGCCACTGGATGATAAACAAAAAGTTGTGCGCAAGAAACAAGAAAAGCTGGACTTTAGATGTGTACCATATAGAATCAAATTTCGACTAAGCATCATAGCTTATGGAACAATAAATGCGTATGGGACCGGAAGTTTAGCTTTTGTCAAAGGAAACGTCAGCAGTTCCTATTCCACGGAAATAATGGCTGATCATCTGATACCAGGTGCTGCTTTTTACTTTCCTGATGGTAACTTTATAGTATACCTTGTCACAGACAAACGCGACACTGCACTGGTTGGAAGAATAAAATATTCACCTTCTAAAATGGCCAAGAAATAGTCCTGACCTTAATCCTATAGAGACAATTTGGGGTAAAATGAAGCGAAACGTTATCATATGTAAAAATCTAACAAACAAGGATTTATTCAAAACTGTGTCCCATGTCTTATGTGAAATATCGAGAGATGATTGTCAGTGTCTCAGAGTCTATAAGACAATATGTGCAAGCAGTTATTAATGCTAAAGGCGAGTGGACCAAATACTAAACAAAGAATCTCCAAACTTATGTCCCAGCATAGACAAATCTCCAAACTTTTGGCTTCAATACTGTTTGTTTTTCTGTATGTTTTGTTGAAAAAAAATTGTTTGAAGTACATAAAATGTTTTGTGTACAGAGAAGAAACTAAGTAACGTTCGAATAAATCATCGTATAATGCATGAACAAGTTCTTTTTTTTTTAAACAGTTTTTTCAGATGAACCTTTCATATTTTTCAAAAATCTCCATATTTTTGTCTGGGAGTGTATAGTTGCCGCCAAGTAAGGAGGCATTGCTCCGAGATAACAGCCGGGAGACTGTCGACTATTTTTCGAACGAGAGCCTCTGCCTAACTCCCGAACGCGGGTGACTTTAACCTGCGCCACATCCGATGCAGTATAAATTCTCTTATTTGTCAACATCAGGAGATATGTTTGTTTCACTAAGTGCTTTAGGCCTACTTGTCGTTTTCTGTGTACCATATAATTCAGGAAAGATGAAATTACCGTACTTGCTCGGACCTTCCAATCAAACGAGAAATTTCTGCTTTTGACATGCCTTTGAACGATCTTTTTGACATGCGCAGTAAGTCTTCTCATCAATATGCTTTGTCTGGATTTAACCATGATGCACATGTTCTACTATAGTAATGGTAGAGATATCGTTGAAACGTGGAAAGCCTATTAAAAGTAATAATATAAAACAAATTGCCTTTGAGTCGACTATTCTGCGTCATTTTTAAATTTATTAATTTATTAATTTCATTTATCTATTTAAAAGAAAAAACGAAAATAGAAACTAAATATAAATACGAAAACAATGTTTCGAAAACGAAAGCGGGCGTTTCATGGAATAGCTAAGCAATTTATTTCCCGTTAACGTCTATTAGCTGGCGTTAGAAATGACGTCATCCTGTCGTTCAACTTATGTGGCGGCAGCTATAATTAAATTAAATATTAATTATCAATATTATTCTTTAAAATATTCATTTATATTATTCAATTATTAATCATTATTCATTATTCGTTTATATTAATCAATAAAATTAGTCATTAATCATTAATCATTTACATTATTCAATAAAATTAATCATAAATCATTATTCATGATTAAAATAATACTTTTAATCATTAATCGTTATTCATTATTCTTTAATCAATTGCTATATGATTATTAATCACTAAAGCCTTGGTTATAATACATCTAATCTTGCGATTGTTTGCTGTATGGTTACGCGAAAGTTATTATTGTGAGGCGCTGTTGTATTTCTGCGCATGCTCAGTTCTAATTGTAAAAAGGCTAATTGAAATGTATACTCATGCTCAATAAACATCATTGTGGAAAGGTGGAGTCTTCTCTTTAGTGGTTATCTCTATTAGTCATTATTAATCTATTTCAAGCATTGTAAAATGCATATCAATATAAATTTACAGGGTAACATGGCCAATTAATGATCACCTTCCTGTGAATGACCATCCATTAAATGGCAATCACTGGTCATTTAATGGAACAATTCTTGCATGCTTGTTATTTTTCCCTCTCTCTCTTTTGTTCTATATCATTTTACTTCGAAAAAAAACTGTAAGGTTTGCCAATAAATTAATGAACATCAAAAAGATGATCATATTTCAACCAGTACTATTTAATTGAAAAAAAAATGTTAAATTAGATATTTGTCTAAACGGTCATTCATTGGTTCAATTACCCTATGTATTTTAAAATTGCATAATTTAATTTCATAACTTTGAGAGCATTTTATTTCAATTAAATAGTTTATAAATTTACAGCTAGTGTTTATATAAATATAGATTACGGCTTTACCTTTCTGTAAGCTCGACCACATATTTGTATTCGAAAATAAGTTGTGTAAAATAGAGAGTTTGGTCCCGCAAAACGCCGTGTACCTAGAAAGAACAAACTATTTTTCGCTATTTAAGCATTTATTGTAAGTTTCATACAAATTATGCCCAACATAATTTCAGTATATTTGAACAAATTAAATAGATTCCGGCGATAATTGGATATCATATATGGTGGGGTTGGTTAGAAAAGAGAACAATCGAGAGATTTCATAATGAATAATGACATCTGATTCTTCAAGCCAGTTACTAATTTTGTGTAGTCAAATTAGAGACTGGGTATATAAAATCTTTAAAAGAAGCTGCTGACGTTTCGGATAGAAGCTATTCTAATAGAGTCCGTTTGAATCATTATAATTCGATACATAGGTTTTGATAGTGATCACCCACTTTTCTCCTATATCTAAGATACTAACTATTTTCTCTCCCATATCCAGTGCTTTAACGACTCTACTTAAGACTTCAAGAACGTTTTCCTCAGCACTCTTGATGTCTCTTCTCTCTACACTAATATTTCTCATGATGAAGCTGTCAGCAACAGTCTTACCGTTAACAAACTTTTCCAAGGTCCTTTTACTGGAACTATTCCTTTTATTTGCTTTCTCCTTTGTACCATCCTCATCTCTAATTTCTTTACCTTTAACAACAATCACTCTATCCAGTAAAGCCGTACGCCCATAAGCTAGAAAAAGCCAACCAACTATGCCAGCGTCTTTATGGGGGTGGTGGCAACTAAATCACTTTCCACATCTACCTTAAAGCTGTTGGTCTGACTGCGGTATATACACCCCCTCATTAAGTGTTTTCACAATTGCTCTGCCACCATGGTTCCTTTTTTGGATGTTTCTATCTCTATCACCGACATGAAATTGTCCTCTAATCTCCATAAGGTCACAAACCAGTACCAGTACTTAGAGGCGTGCCATTGCAAGAATAACATCCCTCTAGGTCAGTTAACCCGCATACACGGAATCTGCACTAATCAATCTGACAATGACTTCCATGAAAGAAAGTCAACGCCCTTACACACTCTTGGAAGTCTCTTACACGCTCTCTCAAAGAAAGATGTTATCCCAGCTCTGTCATGCGCGCTTCTATCAAACTTCGTAATTCTCGTTCTAATAACAATTCCAAACATTTTCCAGCCATGGCAACATCTATGCTAGTTCCTATCTATCATTCTACTTTTAATAGTATTAAAAATATTTTAAAAAAGCATCAACATATTGACGACTCTCCCTCCTCCATTCCATTCTCCCAGACTCACCAAAAGTTTCTTTTAAACGTTAACAAATTAAAGGAGGAAGATCACTGGAGAATGTAAGGGACACAAGACTTTTCTTGCGAAGAATACATATATTTGAAATAATAGTTATGGATTGATGAGATATCGTGTTCGAGAAAATTTATTGGAGATAACGAAAGAAATGGAGGAAGCGATGCTGGAAGATGACAGAAGTAATGGAGGAAGCGATGCTGAAGATATCAAAAAGTAAAGAAGGAAGCGATGCAGAAAATGACGAATGTGCATCGAATTTCAAAGATATCTTGGGTCATGCCGCTGGCACTAAACCACTTACCTTTACTAATAAGGGCTGTTTTCCTTACAATGAAAATCAGAGTGGCATTTGCCGTTTCCTTAACTCCACCCCTCCATTACCAGCCATGTTTCATCCTTTACCCTCAAAGTTAATCAGAACCTGGCCTGCAATCTTCACAATCTAATTTACCTCTTACATCTTGGAGAAACTGGTAACACTATCGTACCAGATTCGCCAAGAACAAATTCGACATCCTTAACAATGCTGACATCCCTGTCGCTAAACACTTTAATTCCTCTGGCCACTTCTTACATTGTTCGTAACAACTTCCATAACAAAAAAACAGAAAAAACAATTCGAGTCTTTTCTAAATTTGGAAATTCAATTCCCTAACCTCTAATGGCAATAACCTTAGCAAGAGCATCATTCCTTTATTACCTTTCCCCAGTGCCTTCCTATTCCTCTCTGTGCCTTCATCTTTCCGTCTCCCCAACTCTCTTATCAAACTTCCATTTTGTCTTCTCCTTTCTTAATGTTCAGCTTGCACTATTATATTTTCTTCTTTTTTTAATTTCTGTGTTCAGTTACAATATTTTTTATTATCATTTTTATTTTCTTTTAGTATTTCTGTCACTTTTTCATTAATGTGTCACGTGATTAAAGACAGATAAGGTTATTTTAAGTAATAAGCAATGGTTTATTAGACTGAGAATAAACACCAATTAAACCCTTGATAAGGGTTGATGAATTGTTCACACACAACAATTCAGTTCCAGATAGTTCAGAGGAAAAAAAAATTGTCGGACGGTCACTCTATAAGGGCCGAAAAATAAACGATGTACACCACTATTACTCGATTGGGTAGACAGGCCATAAGAAAATAAGAACCCGAAACAACTTTCCGTATGCTAGTTTCATTGCACTTCAAAGTAAAGCACCTTCATCTGGAACGAAGTCAAAAAACATCAATATTTGCTATATACACATAAGAGTTTAACGTTCATTAGGGAAGAAGGAAGGACTGCGCCGAAAGCGCTGAAATCGTCCTTTAGGTAAGCGGAAATTTGAAGGGAAAAACTCTGCACAATACTCTGTTCCGCCGTAGTCTCAGTTTCACTAACGTTCGTCTTACATGGGGACTGCTTATTGGAGGAGAATCAATCTCATGAATTGGGAAGGCACATACCGTAAAATCTTGAATAGAGGCCCGGGCGTCTATTTATCTCAAATGGACCTGACCTATTAATCGAGACTCGGCGTTTATTTAAGACCCGGCGTTAAGGGCTATTCCCAAGAAATGGGAATAAAAAACGCCGGAATTTATACGAAAAACAATCAGACCCGGCATTTATTTGAGACCCGGCGTTTAATCTATTTTTAACACCCCACCCGGCTTTTATTCGAGACCGGCGTGTATTTGAATACCCGGCGTTTATTCAAGGTTTTACGGTAACTGAGAATAACTTGCTAACCTCCTTATCTCCGTAGCGTAGTCTTGAGCCAAGCATGAATATGCTGCTCTGTAGGACTGAAGTGCCTTGTAACGAGGCTCTGAATGCCAAGCAATAAACTATGCGGCATGCCTCCGCTATCTTATCTCTCCCCGCCGGAATTCTCTCGCTGGCAGGTCGACTTTAACTTGACACATTGCTGGAAATCCTCCTTACAATTCTCTTGGAGGACGTTGCTTTCATGTTCACGGTGACGAACCTCGGTTGGACGATGAAGCGGTTTCTTCGTTGTCTCTGCTGTTCGATGCTTACCGGCCCTCGCAATAACGTGGCCTCTAGCCAATCCCGCTTGCTCGAGCTATCCTATTTTGTTCCACGGCATTTAAACCCAGGGAACCGGGCTGTTGAACTCCTTCTCTTTTGGAAAAAATATACTCAGTGCCTCTCTCCTTTCTCTCCCGTCTCCCTCTCGTTTCCGATCTCATCACGGTCCTTCCTCTCCTCCAAGGTTTGTTATAGAAAACTTTGTCCTTCCCAATATTTCTATGTGACCATATGTGTCATCCTATTTCCTAATGCACTTTCTTGGTCATTTTATCATCTCCGCTGGCCCTCTTTCTTGTCCTATCCAGCATGTCTTCCCTTGCATTATGTCACCACTAATGCACCTTTTTCATTGCCTCAACATCATCTCCCACTGGCCTCGTTTTTGTCCTATCCCAGAACGACTTCTCTTTCATTTCCACCTTCTCTTTTCTCTAGAAAATTTTTTATCTTTCTCCCTATTTTCTCAGTATATCACTGCGTTTACATGCACACTTTCGATCCGGATCGAAAGACCAGTTTCAAGTCAATCCTGCAAAAATGTGGCATGTAAACACTTCGATCCGGATCGAATTCAATCCAGTCGAAAGAGGTGGTTATACACTGCGTTTACATGCACACTTTCGATCCGGATCGAAAGACAAGTTTCAAGTCAATCCTGCAGAAAGTGGCATGTAAACAGGCTTCAACACCCCGATCCGGATCGAGTTCAATCCCGTCGAAAGAGGTGGTTTGAAACCAGGGAAGCATGCCTCAGGAAAGTGGTCAACCCAATAATAATATCCGGATCGAGTTTAAATTTGCTGTTTGGTTGAAAGAAAAAATATAGAAAATTTTAGCTAAAATAAGTTCTTGGTTGATTTATACCTCAACACAATAAATATCTATAATAAATAAATGAATAAATTTTAAAATACATTGCATGTTTAAATTTTTTTTTTGTAAATATTTTTATCAAAATGTCATTTTTCCTAATTAAAAATTTTCAAATTGTCAATCAAATTAGAGTTTTATATATATATTTTTATCAAAATTTAATTTAATAATTTTTTTATCAAATTATAATTATCAAATTAAATATTATATTTATATCAAAAATTTCAATTTAACAATTTCTATTTTATTAAATTATAATTTGATAATTATTTATAATAATTATAATTGTAATTTTATAATTTTTATTATTTAATACAATTAAATAAACAATTAAATTGAAGTTTTTGATATAAATCTAAAAATTAATTTGATAAAATCTATTAAAATTATGTTTTGATAAGAATGTATAAAATTATATTTTGATAAAAAATAAGTATAAAAAACTTAAACATGCAAATGCATTTTAAAAGTTATTAAGGATTATTATATTGAGGTAAATAAATCAAAAACTTGACATATAAATAACATTATAGTTAACATTATAAATAACCTCAACCTTATTATTTATATAAAGAAAATTTTAATTGAAAACAAAATTTAAAGAAAAAATCAATAATTACAAAATGTATTGATTGTCAATTATATTTCCAGGCGATAATAATGAGAAAATTTTAAAAAATTGCATTTCAGCCGTATTTTAGAGGAAGCGTAATTCAAGTGATAAGGCCGACTGAGCCAACAATGGCAGATTTTGTAGCAGATGACAAAGTCTGGCGTACTTTCCTAATCTAGAGCTGTACCCACAGGGCATCTTATCGGACTCGATCCGGATCGAGTTAGATGCATGTAAACGCCAGGCAATTTTGGATTAACTCAAGTCGATCCGGATCGAAACGTGCATGTAAACCTAGTGTGAACCAGGGAAGCATGCCTCAGGAAAGAGGTCAATCTGCTAATGTGCATGTAAACATCCCGATCCGGATCGAGTCCAAATTTGCTGTTTGGTTGAAAAAACAAATATAAAATTTTTAATTAGAGTAAGTTCTTAGTTGATTTACATCTCAAAACAATAAATATCTATAAATGAATAAATAAATAAACCACCAAATTTTAAAATATATTGCATCTGTAGTTCTTTTTTGTAAATCTTTTATCAAAATATCATTTTTCCAAATTTTCTATCAAATTGGGGTTTTATATTTTTTATCAAAACGTAATTTAATAATTTTTTATCAAATTATAATTATCAAATTAATTTTTATATTTATAACAAAAAATTCAATTTAACAATTTCTATTTTATTAAATTATAATTTGATAATTATTTATAATTATTATAACTGTAATTTGATAATTTTTATAATTTAATAAAATTAAAATAAACTATTGAATTAAAAATTTTGATATAAGTCTATTAAAATTATGTATTGATAAGAAACTATAAAATTATATTTTGATAAAAACAACTTTACAAAAAACTTGAACATGCAAATGCATTTTAAAATTTATTAAGTATTATTATTTTGATGTGTAAATATACCAAAAACTTGATCTAGTTAACATTAAATAACCTCAACTTTATTTTATATATATACATAGAAAATTTTAATTTAAAACAAAATTTAAAGGATAAATCAATAATTACAAAACTTATTGACTGTCAATTATATTTCCAGATGATAACAATGAGAAAATTTTAAAAAATTGCATTTCAGCCGTATTTTAGAGGAAGCGTAACTCAAGTGATAAGGCCGACAATGGCGGATTCTGTAGCAGACGACAAGGTAGAGCTTTACCCACAGGGCATCTTATCGGACTCGATCCGGATCGAGTTAGATGCATGTAAACGCGAGGCACTTTTGGATTAGCTCAAGTCGATCCGGATCGAAACGTGCATGTAAACGCAGTGTATAAGACATCTTCTAATGCCACGATTATCATTTTTCTCTTTGCTTTGGCAAAGGATAGCCATCTATCCGAAACGTCAGCTTTTTCCGGGTCTAAACACCCTGCATTCAATTTTTGTTATATTCCGGTATTCTTGTGTCTCGTCCTTCTTGTCTTCTACATCCGTCATTTATTAAAATTGAAGTAATTTTCGAATTTATTTCAATAGACCCTTTCACAGTAAGCAGCACGACGTCACTGGCGCATGCACTGTTCTGCTTCCGGAAGGCAAAGCGCAGAAAAAGATAGGATAACGAATGTAGCGCAAGCGCTAGCGTTATGTCTAACGACGAAAATAAGTTTGTTTTTCAAGAGAAAGTTTTAATAAAACTAAAGAAGGCCGAACTTCACTTCATCTATTAGCAAGGAAGTACTAATTAGACATTCAAAATAATGTACAAAAACGATTCTAATTAAAAAATTATCGTGACTACAACCAGGAAGTAGAGAGAAGAAAATGCTACAACATATAATGCTGTTGTCATTCATCTCCAGGTAGGGGGTGTTCGTGGCCTAGTTGTCTCACTGATCAGTTCGCTGTTCAGTGAAGTTAAGCAACCTTTGGCGCGACCAGTCACTGGTTGGGTGACAGCCATTGGATGAAAATGCTTCTGGGGCCAGCATCGAGGTAACACATTTATGTGAGACACGTGCACTGAACCAAATTTAGATGCCCAGCAGCTGGGAGAATTGTCACTGGTTGGAGCCCTACCAAAGATTTCAATCTTTGCACCCCCTCATGCTTCGGAAGGCACGTAAAGCTCCTGTCATCTCGTAGCAGTCGTTATGTACCACTGCGATGACCTATCTCCTTTACCTGAAGAAGAAGAACTGTCCAGATATTAGTATCAATGATGAAGTACTCAATAATCAGAAATTAACCCCTTCAGTCACCTTGGCAACATATGTTTCCAACTTGTATCTTGGACGTTTACCTTGTCAAAAGTGCGGTATTTTTTTATGTTTTGTAAAATTTCGTACTAAATAAATGACATGAATAAAATCTGTTGATTCTCTAATAAATATGTATATTTCGGTAGCAAATATAGCCATACATGTAAAAAGATTATAAAAAATGTTAATAAATAAAAAACTGCTGGTTATGTTTAATGTAACAGTATCAATATAATAAATGTAAAAACAAAATTTTTACAATCGAATTTAAGGTCTGTGTCTGAAGGGGCTACATAATCTGCCTAAACTGGGATTTATAGATATCTACAAATACTTCCGTAATGACAATGCATCCACATTCAAGGCATTTGATGAGCCAAAGAGCATACAGATGCAGATGTGCACGATTACAAATTTTTCAAGATGCAATTTACAAATATTTTTTGTTTAATATTAACTAAATTAGTGCAATTAATAATACATTTAAAGAATACAAGTATTTTACTGGTGATTATTTGTGAGAAATCTAGAAAGAAAACAACAAAAAAACATGTTTTCTGCTTTATTAGCTGCATTTCGCAGTTTTGTGCAGCCTTTGTTAATTTTCTTGCCCTCCGGAAGTTCTATTGCGCATGCGCGTATCTCATTATCATGTTAGCGTGAAATCGTCTATTGAAAAGTTTTTATTAAAGAATCATCATAAGATGTTCAGTGAGAGTTTTTATTATACGCCAACCTCAACTGCTCAAATTAATGATGAAAAATAGGAAAGAAAATTCCACAGCCTGGGTTCGAACCAGGAACCTTTGGCTCAGATCGCCAACCAATTGCGCCACTGTGGTTATGAAAGTAACCGCTGTGTACATGACCTTAGGGCTTCGTTGGAGCAGTTAACTAGTCCGCAGGCTAGGTCTATCTTTCCTAAGTGGCACAACTGGTTGGTGCGTTGGCGGTCTGAGCCAAAGGTCCTGGTTCGAACCCAGGCTGTGGAATTTTCTTTCCTATTTTTCATCATGAAATATTTTGTTTGTACACCTTCGAGTTATGGACCAAAAAATTTTCCCGACATGTCCATTGTTCAGAGTTTTTAAATACAGAGACGAGTCACATTATTATGACCACACCTTACGTTTGTCTTCGGGGTTGCCCAGCCGAGGAAATGTCACGTGTTGTGAATTGGTTAGCTGATTATACAGGGTGAGTACAAAAGTCTGAACCCCCCCCTTTTATTTTTTGAACCGAAGCAGATATGTCAATTTTGATGAATCCAATGAATAGGAAGTTGTGGGTGGCCTATCCCATGGTACACTTTTCAACATCCCAAATATGCAAATTAGGACACATTCAAAATTTATCTCAAAAACCATAAGGGATAGAGAAAAAAAAAACAATTGCAAACTTGTTCAGCATAAAAAAACAAACAAAACAAAAAAAAATCATCCAAATCGGACCAACCAATCACCCACAATCACGTGGTGAACTATTTGTAGCTTACAAACAGTCACACTGCACAAACAAGTTACTTCAAACAGTTTAAAAAAAAAGTTAATCAACAAAATGCTCGATGTGACGATATGGTATGGGTGAAAATGATGTGCGTGTAGAATGTTGAGAACAGTTCTCTGATGGCACCAGCAATTGCTCTGCTGCTTGTGTGGGGATTTGCAGCAACTGCAGCCAGAACTAGTGTTGTAGTATCCTCGTCGCCTTGTGCCCTTGGTCGTCCTCGTTCTGCATTAACATTCCCTGTAGCCTCGAATCTTTGAATAATGTAACGCATTGTTTGACGAGATGGATGGCGATCGTTAGGGTATCTGTCTCGATACAACCTAACTGCAGCATGTAGGTTTCTCTTTGCCTCTCCGAAGCAGAAGATCATGTTGACCATTTCCAGAACAGTGTAGCTTGCCATCCTGGAGTTGTTCTGTCTTCTTTGTGCTGAAACATGCCTTTTATTTGCTTTTCCGCATGAAAGTGAATGTGAGTATGGTAATTTATGTTAATTTTTTGATTTGCATGCTTTACATGGTGGAAATATCAACATTCAGTTTTCCTTGTGCAGTGTGTCTGTTTGTAAGCTACAAACAGTTCACCACGTGATTGTGGGTGATTGGTTGGTCCGATTTGGATGATATTTTTTTTATTTTGTTTGTTCTTTTATGCTGAATAAGTTTGCAATTGGTTTTTTTTCTCTATCCCTTACGGTTTTTGAGATAAATTTTGAATGTGTCCTAATTTGCATATTTGGGATAATGAAAAGTGCACCATGGGATAGGCCACCCACAACTTCCTATTCATTGGATTCATCAAAATTGACATATCTGCTTCGGTTCAAAAATAAAAGGGGGAGTCAGACTTTTGTATTCACCCTGTATAAGGTAAGTTTCCACTACGTTAAAAACATATCATTCATTGCTGCAATGGGTAAGAAATGTGATTTATCAGATCTGGAAAAGGGGATGATAATCGGCTTTCGGGCCAAGGGTGGCAGTATTTCGGAAATCGCGCAGTTTGTGAACTGTTCTTGTGCTGCTGTAGTTAAAGTGTACCATGACTCAGAAAATGGGACCGTTCAGAATAAACGGTATGGGAACTGTGGAGCACCACGTGCCATTGATGAGAGAGGTGAACATCGGCTGCGAAGGTGTGTGAAGGCCAACCGAAGAGCTACAGTGGATCAACTTACCGCTCAAACCAACGAGTGTGCTACCAGACATGTCTCTAAAACGCTGCTACATATGGGCCTCCGCAGCAGACGGATGGTCACCGCAACCATGCTGACAAAGGTTCATCATCAAATACGGCTTCAATTTGCCCAACAGTACAGAAACTGGACCACTTCTGACTGGAGAAAGGTTGCCTTCTCCGATGAGTCACGATTTCTGATCCACAGAAGTGACAACCGTTGGCGGGTGAGGCGGGAAACCTCCGAGAACAAGCATCCTGCAACCATTGTTGGACGAATCCAGGCTGGTGGCGGCAGCGTCATGCTGTGGGGAGTCTTCCCATGGCATTGTCTGGGCCCATTAATACCTGTGGAAGGCACTCTCAACCGATTCGATTATTTAACCGTAATTACAGATCAATTACACCCATACATGGCGACTGTCTTCCCAGAGGGGAATGGCACGTTCCAGCAAGAAAATGCGGCGTGTGATACTACTGCAATTGTTCGGGGTTGTTTGAGGAACACGACCAAGAGTTCCAAGTACTACCCTGGCCCCCTAATTCCCCAGACCTCAAGCCAATCGAGAACCTTTGGGGTCACCTCGATCGTCATTGTGCGTGCTATGGAAAAACCACCATGTATCCTTCAGCAGCTATCGGATGCTTTACAGTCTGCATGGCAACAGCCACCAGAAGAAACCTACCAGAATCTTATTGACTCACTCCCACGATGTCTAGCTGTTGTCCGTGCCGCCAAAGGCGGTTATTCGGGATATTACCTGGTGGCCATAATAATGTGACCCGACTCTGTAAGATCCAAAATGCAGGAATTTCTATGATGACAGCATATCGTTTATGGACTTTCGTTTAACCGCATCAAACGTTTAATAACTTAAAAAGAATTAAGTGATATAATTAAAAATAATTCTAAAAGATAAAGGAATTTTCAATACTCGTTACCGATATGGAACTTAGTACACTGTCCATCGATTGTGTCAACCTCTTCGGTCGTCACATTCTGAAATGTCACCCGTTTTAGCAGTTCCTTAAAAATTAAAATATAACTTAAATTTTAGTGAAATTTAAAGCGAGAAGGTATAAATTAAGGTTAAAAGAACGCTAAAATAACAAGTAGATTGCAAATTTCTCTTCACATTACATTTTAAATATTATAATATTGAAATATGACCATTATCATAATAAGACGAGCTTTTAATAAGTAAGATATTGAGTGTAAACTGAAAAATAATCCTGATGTTATGACTTCTGGAAAAACATAAATCGGACCACAATACACAATAGCCGGGTACTGACTGAGCGAGCAGCCTCGCGAGGCAGATGCTCGGCCGGTCAGGCCGTGCCTCGCCCGAGCCATGTCGAGTCGGTTTTTCTCAATGCTCAAAGATGCCTGAGAACGAATGCCTCGCGCACTCAAGACGGTTCTATCTTGCCTCGCTCGCTCGTGATTTGGATAAAGAGAAGGTTTTAAAGCTCATCGAATTATATGGTTCTTTTAATGGACTTTGGGATTCACAATGCGTAGAATATACAAATAGAGGGCTAAGGGAAGACGCATAGCGAAGTATAAGCTAGGAAATGAAATGAGAGTAATAAAATTTGTTTCTTGTTTATGTATTGTGGCATTTACAAGTGAGTAGGGTGTTTAAAATTTAGTCTCGGACATCCGTGTAAAAATTCAAATAATTTCTTCTCATGTTGCAATCTGTATTCATAGATATTTCTGACCCAAAAGCACTTAGATTTTTTCTTCTGTTTCTTTTACAAGATGAACTTATATAAACGCGGAAGCTGCAACAGCTATCCGTATGTGCGGTCTGAACTGAGAGTAATATAATGCTCGGCTGGCTTGTGGCTCGCATTTGCCTCGCGAGGCAACCGTTCGGGCAGTTTCCTTGTACCGAGGCTGCCTCGCGAGGCAAATGGGGCGAGGCATACGGCTGAGGCTGCCTCACGAGGCTGCTCGCTCAGTCAGTGTCCGGCTATTTAGGTAGCACCCACTGACCTCTATGAAATAACATGGACTGAGCATCACCCGCTCTCAGCATAGCAGCGAGTGAAGTCAGCGGCAGCCATCTTGGACAGTGAAAAGTTTCATTGAAATGTAGGTAAGTATATCAAAATCAGCTATTTGAGATCAAAATTATATACTTTTACGCCCATTCGTTTTAGAATGCAACATTACTTAGTTAAATCGAAAATAATCAAACATTTTTCATTAGAAAATGTTTATTTCTTTTTTTTTATTACACACTTATATTGAACTTCACTTGTTTGTGTGTTTGCGCAAATTTTGTAATCAATATTTTGCTCACTTCCTGGCTACCTACAGCTCTACAAGTTTCCCCAACGGCGTCTTGTCGATGACAATGCATGTTTCAATCGTTAGTTTCATTAGTCTTTTCAATTCGTAAGTTATTTAATATTTAAGTTTAATATGTATACAGGACAATAATGCCGTAACGACTGCCTGTATTGTTGTTTATTGTTATCGTTGTTAATTGTCTTACGTAATTGATCATCAATGCTAGCAAAGTTGTTGATTGTGACGTCTTTTTGAAGAGGATTGTTTATGATTAGCCAGCGTTATGTATTGTAAACGCTTTCCCGAGATACAGATGTAGCCGACTGGGCTGACTTCCAAAATTTTTTTTGGTTTTGTATTATATAAAAGCTTATTTTCTTTTTCCCAAGCCACGATGGTCCCAGCATAGACACGGAGACGCCCGCGAAAGCAACGTCGAATACGTCCCCCGATTCGACACCGCATCGACAGCGAGAGATTCAGCTGCCCGCGAGGGTGAACGAGCCACGCCAAGGAGTTCGTCGCCGCCCCGTACGGAGGACAGCGGTATCAGCCTCAACGCCCACGCAGACAAAGAGGTCGTCCGACTGGACAGCTCAACGAGTGCCACAGCCGACACGGAGGGAGACCCCTAGGCATTGCAAGCGCGCTCCGCGGCGAGAGCTCTCAACGCGAGCCAAGCTTTGCTGCCTGCGCTTCATATAGTGGTAGTGCTTCTTAGTTCATACGTATAGACATTAAAGAGTTCGATAAGGCATTTCTTTTCAAATTGTTGACTAAGTATTTCAGTACCAATCTTTCTTCTGAACGTAGACTTAAGCTTCTCTTCACGATTTCTCGTTCTTGTTTTCGTATTTTAAGAGGGGTTCCTCAGGGTAGCTGCCTGGGCCCAATATCTATGTTAATGATGTCCTGGCGATGCTGGGGCCAGGAGCCTCCATGTTTGCAGATGATTTAAAGCTATTCCAGCAGGTTATCACTCGGTCTGATTGTGATATTTTACAGGTCAAGGTTGATACTTTTTCTAAGTGGTGCCTAGATAATGGGCTGATTATTAATAATGGTAAGACTAAAGTTATTACCTTTACTAAGAAAATTAAACCTATTTTATTTTCTTATACTGTCAATGAGACTTTAATTGAAAGGGTTGAAAGTATTCGAGATTTGGGGGTATTCCTTGACCGTAAGCTAATCTTTGGTGACCATGTGGACAGATTGTGCAAGAACGCACTATTTAAATTAGGCGTTATTCGTAACTTGACCTCACGCTTTAAATATGGAAATTTTTTAATTAAATTATTTATTACCCTTATTATACCGGTCATTCGGTATGGAATAGTAATTTGGGGGTTTGCATCAAACCAAGTCAAGAATAGACTTCACAGAATAGACTTCAAAGTGTATAGTCTATTCGCAAAACTTTATTTGTACCGCTATATTAGAATTAGTATTTACTCCTTTTCTCAGATCATGCATGACTTGAACATTTGTGATTGTGTTGACATCTTTCATGCGGAGATTTTAAAATTTGTTGTTAATATCATTAATGGAAAGATTGATAGTGTTTTTTGTTTGG
This sequence comes from Rhysida immarginata, assembly GCA_023313115.1. Lineage (NCBI taxonomy): Eukaryota > Metazoa > Arthropoda > Chilopoda > Scolopendromorpha > Scolopendridae > Rhysida > Rhysida immarginata. Next base: position 139,447 of record JAHWFO010074614.1, on the reverse strand, counting down.
CTTACTTAAACTTTAATTGTAATGCACGGTAAGAAATCAAGAATTGTTTTATATTCCTTGCTTTAATTTTAATTTATTATTCAAAACTTTATCTTGTTTTAATCAACTGCATAATGCTAAGAGTAATTTGGATTGTTTTTTATAATATTGTCTTTTATATAATTATATAATTTTATCAATAACTTCATTAATATATACTTATGGTTTTTTTTTATTTGTCTTTTTGTCTTTGTTCTCGGTGCCTTGGTGGGGATTCCTGTGTGGCACCGAGCTACCTTTATCCTTATCTTTGGTAGCAATAAATCAATCAATTAATCAAACAATGTTTTACGGTCACGTGGAGAAAGAAAGTGCTACAGAAAGGACTACTGCCGAAAGATGTTCAGTGTCAACCAACCGCTTTGCAAATAGGCAACAATTTCTTGAAAACATCAATGAACCATACAAACCAATTTCAGAAGTCATACGGAGAAGGAAACTGCATCCCAAAAATATCTTCAACTGAACATCTAGAAAAAACGAATCCAGTGGTTTAAGTGCTAAAAAAAAACTGGACATTTCGCCACTTCAAAACTATTAGAAATGTGATGAAATTGTCATTGAAATCATTTGCATTGTTGAAAGCTTCATTAAATTATTATTATTATTCATTATTTTGAGGCTATGAGTGGCTTTTTACATCGAGGTTAAAAGGAGTGGAAAGTACCCCTCGGAACTCGTTCCATATCTGATGAATCCCGTTTATGCCTATTCATCGATGTACACGTAAAGTACATCGTATATCGAAAGATGTGTGCAAAGTATATTACAGACTTAGAGGAAATGCCGTGAGGTTTTGGAAGTGATTTACTTACGAAGGGGTCTTCGGTTTTTTGCACATGGCTATACTCGGATTCTAGACGACACAAAGTCTGATGTTTTTTTCAGCGCACATTCTGAAATAGCCAATCTTGAGAGATGACAATTGCCGAGTTCGAGGGGCTAAAACAGTCTGTGATTACTCTCTCTAGTAAAATTTCCAATTTGAATCCTATCAAATAACTGTGGAAAGAAGAGACATTTCACCGATCTTGCCAAATTTCGGAAGCAGTTGATGAATGAGTGCCTTCTCATGCGCACACTGTGAAGTCTATGATAAAAAATATTCCTTCTATGATTCGGTCAAAGAAAAGACTATTCGGCCAAGAAAAGCATATTAATAATACCATATTATTAGAGCTCTCATCTTTAGTCTGGTGTGTCATTAGATAAGGATGATATGGTGTGTTTACATTTTTCTATTTTATTAATTTTCGCTTCACACTTCCTACGCCATTAATAGCATTAGATTTTCCATTATTTGATTTTTAAAAAGTCGCAGATAGATGAATTTTTTACTTCATATTATTATTTTATAAAACCAATTCCTGCATTTTTAAGTACAGGTTGTTTACAATGGACTGCAGCGGTTTAATGTTCTTGCAGCCCTTCTCTTAGCTTTGAGATGATAAGGTTTGGTTATACAAAACAAGTAGTGATTTAATTGCTGTCTTTTTCCACAACATCCAGTTATATGATGGAATTTATCAGCATACCAATTTCGGCTCTATAGCCACCTTCATTGGTTTTTCTTATGGTCTATACACGTTTATGGTTTTGTTGACCTGTGTAATTGGCTCATGTCACAGCTACCACCCGACTGTACGGACTTGACATTTCAACGTTACTTCTTGAATAACATCCTGTCCAAACCAGTGGGATTTTGTCATGTCGCTGCAGTGATTTTGTAAACACATTGTAGAAAGAAAGCACTTATTTGAAATAAAAAATAGTGTAAGGAAATATTCTTAAAAATAACTTTAAAAATGATAATTAAATATTATAGAATCATTATGTTTACTTACATTATCCCAAAATTTAAAAGCTGATTTAATTGAAGAAGTTTCCCAAATGCCTTCAGCTGTAACGCCCTCATCTTTAAAGTCCAATAAATCTAAACTGTCAACTGTACATTTGTCAACTTTATAAGTAAGAGCATAATATTCTTTCCACTTCATCATATTATAGCTCTCTCCACATATTATCACGTCTGGAAATTCAATTTCAGCTTCTTCTTCGATCTCCACAGAGACCGAATAAGGATAAGTAAAGAAAAAGTGGATTCGTTCACACACGGAATAGAAACATAGTCCGTTGCAGATTATCAATATAAAGAACCATATAACTTTCCCAATTCCAAATTTTTGACCAATAACATGCTCCAGTCCAGGAATGTTGAAAGTTCTTGCTGGCATTTTTTGGTTTTCCTTAGTTGTATTCATAATATTTCTTACTTTTCTGTATATCGGATCTGTGTTAGAAAATATAGTTCCTTTGTGTTGCTTATTCATAGCTGACAACACAGAGAATATTTCGACGACAGAGAGTACAGATAGCCCGAGATAGAGTCCCAAATTTCCACCAATATCACATAAAAGAGCTACTATGTCATAGGAAAGATACTCATCATAAAACTGAATGTGACTGCTTCTAATGTAAACGTAGTAGTCGGTAGTAGGTTCATCTTTGGATTCCATTACAGTTTGTGCAATGTCATACATGGTGCGACTGCATTTTCGTGTACATTTACAATCTTTATACGGATCTTCGATAGTGTATTGCGTCATGATATTCATAAGTGTAGCCGATGTATTACTTCCAGGAATACAATCCTTTTTATTACTTTCCCTCATAAAAGGAAATCTGAAACAATAAGAGAATGACATTTAAATTTGTTATTCATGTTTTACTTTTTTAAGTTTCTTCGTTCTTATTAATTGATAAATTGCAAAGGAACTTAAACTTTACAGCAGTTTTTAAAATAAAAAATATTTGCACAAAAATTCATTAAAGTTGAAGATACGTCTTTCTTGGGTAATAAGTCATCAGAAACCGTGGATATCATCACAATTAAAAATAAACAGGAAGCAAATTTTCACAAAATTTAATAATATACGAGGGGATATCAGAAAGTAACGCCATATATTTTTAACGGAGGAAATATAATCGCTGTGTAAAAGTTAACAGTCAAAAAGAAGAAATTGTTCCTATGTGCTACCGTGAGTTGACGGTTGAAGAACAGCGAGATGTTATAAGGTTTCATTTCGCAAAAGGTAAGAACACCCGACGAAATTCATGGGGAAATGATAGACGTTTACAGTGTCGACTGTCTGGACTATTCCAAAATGTACAAATGGTATAAAATATTTTGGGAAGGAAAAGTTAGCCTTGCCGATAAACTGTGTTCTGGGTGGCCTGCGTCAGAGGCAACACCACCCATTATCGAGGACATGAACAACACAATCAGAGCAAGCCGTCGTATTTTCTTGTAAGAAGTGAGTGAAACGTTTGACATATCCTATGGATCTGCGAATTATTCGAAAATCAAATTTTCGAATGACATATTTTTTGACTTTCAATTTTTCGAATCTAAGCACTGACCATTAACCTCCTGTAACCAACCGGACGGGAAGAAACAAACTGCTCCCTGTAACCAAATAGGTTGTTTGGTTTGGTTGGATTATTAGAAATTTTGCACCTTTTACACAAGTTATATCTGCACGCATCCCGGGACAAACACAAACATCCATGCCCACGGTGGGATTCGAACCCACGACCAGGCGGACTCGAGAACTAGAAAGCCTACGCCCCAGCCCTCTCGGCCATCTAGCCGGCCAAATAGGTTGGACATGTATCATTATTTTGCCCTCGGAGGGAGACGTCGTAGACGAAACGCCTAAGGCGTTCGAGTAAGGGAAAACAGTGACCAACAAGGCACGCGAGTTATGTGAGGTGCGATACGCTGAGTGTAGTAAGAGTTTCCTAATTTTGCACATAAAATTTTCATCTACGAAAGATAAATTTTGCTTGTACTCCTCAGGAAACACAATGTCACGAGGGAAATTTGGGACAGCTGGTCCGACATTTTCTTTCACACGCACTTTTCTTAATGTTCGTTTCATGTTCCACGCACTAGGTAGCTTTGCTGCGCAGCACCTTGACCGGCTCCAATCGACGCGGAAGACAATATAGGCTGGTGTATAACGAGAGTTTCTTGCCGTATTTGCTTGTCTTTGTAATATCCGTCAAGGAGCAATCTTTTCTGACTACCCACAAACATCAATGCCATATCGTGACCCTCACAGGATCACTCCCCAACAAAAATGGGATGATCGATGACGCGGCAAAATTTTCGACTTCAAAAGTTTCGATTTCAAAAGTTGCGATTTAAAAAGTTTCGATTCGAAAAATTGAAGTTCGAAAACTATGCGATTCGAAAAATTCGCTTCTCGAAAAAGTGATTTCGAAAAATTTATTTTAGAATAATTAACCTAAAACCCTTGCATAAGAAATTGGATACCGTAAAGTATGCTCGCGTTGGATTCAAAAAAGACGACATCCAGCTTCTTCATGATCTCATGCAAGTAAGAGTCGAGGCCTGCATTCAAACTCGCGGCGGTTATACGACCCACTAATGTAGTCTTTTGCGGCATGGGAGATCTGAAACCAGAACAGACCAGCAGTAGGATGGCGTGCAACGTCTGCAGCAGTACAACCAGGAGGAAAATGCGTTTTTGAATGGCATTGTCACAGGGGATTAGTACTAGATCTTGCACTTAACACCTGAGCCTAAAACTGGAAGCATGGTGTGGAAACATCCATATTCTCCGGTTGGCAAAAAATTTCAAAGTTTCTCCTTCAGTTCGGAAGATTGTGCTTATAGTTTTTTCTCGCAGAGTTCCAGCCTCGTGGATCAACCGTTAACACCGCTACCTATTATAAAACGTTGACTAAACTGCGGCGTGCTGTTCGGGATAAGCAACCAGAAAGAGGAAACTATGTTCGACTTCTTCATGACAACTTACGCCCGAATAAGGCCAACGTCGTCAAAGCAAAACTAGTCCGCTTCGGTTGGGAAGTTCTAGACCATCCAACTTACAGTCCGGACTTAGCGCCCTCGGACTACCACCTCTTTATTCCCATGAAGAGATTTCTGGGCGATCAGTGGTTTGGGGCTGGTTTTATTCACAGTCGACGGACTTTATGAGCGGGCTATACTGAAACTGGTGCAGCGTTGGGATAAATGCCTAAATCGTCCAGGTATCTATGTGGAAAAGTAGATAAACACGGGTAATTTCAATTGCACTTTGTTTACCTGTATGTTTGGTAATTTTCTTTGAAAAAAATAAATGGCATTACTTTGATATCGCCTTGTATTTTGTGCGGATGCAGTTTCAACGACCAAGTCGTCATCTTCAGCGTGTATAAATTAAAAGAATACAGAAATTTAGCGATCAAGGTGATTCATTATAACAATAAATTTTTAAAAAGCTTAACAATCAAGGTTGTTGTTCCTTTATTAATTATTTTTTACTACAGTCATATATAACTTTATTTAAATCGAAAGCCTAACCTATTAATAACATCGTGGCATATTAAAAAAAAATTAATTCGAACTCTAATGGAGCGTTCCCATAGGTCGCTTTTTTGCGTATAGCTTGAAGCTGTTAGGGTTTTGCGTATGGTTTTTCAAGCTCAAGCATCCTAAATACCAAGCTGATATGCATGAAGCGAGAGGATTTTTAAGCTGCTTTTCGCTTTAAGCGAATATCTAGGTCAGTTGATTTTAAAGCAACTTGCTGCTTGGAAATGACCGCCATTTGAAATGATGATCGTTCCTGGCAAGACGTGCTTGGTGATTGCGTTCAATGAGTGTTTCAGCATCCCGTTTTTCCACTGGGACAATGAAACATTCATTAGTCTCTCTTTCGATGCCCCCAAAAATCCACTGTCCCTCAACAAAGCGGCCACAATTAACTTCCTCTTTCCCACTTTGGCCTCGTCGGCCTCAACGATCTTGTTTGGGCCGCCCAATTTTGTCCTCCGCGCCAGCTTTTGCACCACAAATCATCGATGAAAACATCTCTAATAAAACTATACCAGTCTATTATCGTATGCGAAGCACATCCCATCTTTTCCATTATTGGCTGCTGGCGCGGGGGTGGCAAATGCAAAAACATGAACTTTGATGATGGTCAAGCGTACAAGATTGAAAAACGTGCCAAATTTGCGGACGACTTAAATTGACATTTTCTGGGCACCTTTATTCGGCCGCCGCACTTGAGCAGCGCTGATCTTGATCCACAAATGTACTGCACGCTGGTTTAAACACACAATCTCCCGCAAATGGGGCTTTGAGGAGATGACTTGATGGCATTCTGCTGCAACATGAATTTCAACACGGCCTTCTCGTCCGCCGCTCGCTCTACAGCCGTTGATAGTGTGTTTTTGCATCCGTTACACAAAAGGGCAGGTAGTGCATTCTCTTCGTCCCCAACCACACATTCTACCATTTCTGGCCGTTCTGGTGCTGTTAAAGAGCTAGCTGTGACGTTTTGTTGGCTGACATGTGTTTTTAATTGTGAAATCTCTCGATTTTTCTTCTAAAAGTGCTTTCAGGCGCTCGAATTGACTTGCTTGTCGTCTGTTTTCCCGTTAAAACTAATTAGTGCAGTCCGAAACCGAAGCTGACTTCAAGCGCTGTCGCTAGATGGCGATGCATGCGTGGAAGAAAGAAGTTGCCGCCGCCATTGAACTTAAAGGAGATCGCTTTCGCGTGAAAAAAAAACCCCGTATCCAACCAAAAATAAAAACGGAATATTTCGCTGCCACTTAATGAAAAAGCTACTATAAGTATGTCACTACATAACCAATAATGTTATTATCATAGAAAGTCACTGGCCATACATAATTATACATCTTTCAGTATCTCATATATGGCCCCATTCTGGTAGAATCACCCAATTTCTAAAGCAATATAGTCATTGGATTGTGGTATGCTGAAATGAAAAAACATTGTTTTAACTTAAAACTTAACGACTTTCGATTGTTTAAAAGTATTTGTTACATGGCTTAGGGGATATTTATGTATTTTGCTGACGAGCGATATTTGAATTTGATAGCCGACCGTGACCACCGAGAGAGAAGGCCTCCACATTAAAACTCAATACATTGTTACATCATCACAGATAGTGCAAATTCAGGGCTTATTATTGGTAGAAATACGAATAACAATGCACTATCTATGTTGATGTAACAATGTATTACGTTTCAATGTGGAGGCCTACTCTCTAGCTATCACGAGCCGACACGTTTAACAATTAAGAGACAATGTGAAAAGTGTACTTGCAGCGGATGAGAACGTGATAAAACCGAAAGCAAAAATGGACTAAGAAAAAAATTTGGAATTCAATGACGACGGTGAGGAGAAATACGTTTAAGCCCCGCGATGGGGAAACACTTAAGAATTTGCCATCAGCTCCTCTCATGGTCGACTTAAGACGTACCAATAGTTTTGAGGAAATGCCAAATGGAATTTCATGTTTTGCTTAAGAGTTATTATTATTTGAAACGGTTTTCCGGTTTATTTCGTTGGTGGTTTGAGTTCGCGAGCAATAATGATGCGAAAACGAGCGCCATCTTGTCGGTTTCGACGAGTGAAGCAGAATATAATTTGGGTTCGGAACTAGAACAAGCCGCGATAATCGTTTCCCAGAATGATACGTCGACGACAGAATATCAAGGATAATTTGGCCGTATAGTGCGAATCAATTTATCTACGGTAAAGTTGTTCCCGCTCTTCGTTATTTTTACATTTGCATATTTTTATGGTTCAATTTTTATTTGTTGCAAGTCATTAATTCCGTGAAAATGGCACATGGGAGAAATGTGTCCTGATGGTCTCTTCTCCTAAAGAGTCTAGCCTTGGCCCCCAACGGACCAAAAGAATCTCCAATCATTGGAAGAAATGGAATGCGAACGTAGAAGTCAATAGTGCCAATTCGACTTCCAGATTTAGTATGCTTTCTTACCTTTTACTAACAACAATTTATCACCCCTTTTTTTTTACTCTCTCCTTGACCCTTTTTCGCCTTCATCAATATACAAGACCCACCAAGCGATTTCTGTTTATCGAAGCTCTTAAATCGAGAACTAAGATCCTTAGAACGTTTTCTATATGTTTATTGGCTTTGATTTAATATAAAACAAGGGATAGAAAAAAACGTTTTCAAACAACGCTTTTCCTAGAATTTTTTTTTGATTCGTGCATTGTCACCGACTTTACGTATCTGTACAAAATTTCAGCAAGATCGAATTAGTGAAAAAAGTTGAAATATTGATTACAAGATTTCATCCACCAAACATGATCCAAACATGGTGAAAGTTATATAAGCGTTGTATAAAATTAAGAAAAGGGAATTTACGTGAATTACTGCGGCAATTTTTTTTATCACTGTAAGCTCCCACGAACCTATTAGAACTATTTAGGAAAAAGGAAGATCAAAAGACTTTTATTTGAACTTTCATTTTATGCTACAATTTATTAATTAATAACATGATAATATATTCAGAATCCATGTTCGGCGAAAGTATAATCAAAATATTGTAATCTTAAAATTTATTTCAACTAATTTCCTCTAATAAGATCCAATGAAAAACTGCTAATAATTTATTAAAAACCCTCAACTTAATCCCGGGTCTTTAACTGATATTTTAAATACTCTTCTCCCTTCTCCTAGTTCTCCTTCCATTTCTTCCCAAAAGTATCCGAACAGGCTATCCCCACTCAACAGTTTTCGTTTTTTGCAGCTCCCACTTCACCAGCTGGAGATGCCAAAATTATTTCTCAACTGAAATCTTCTCCTTACTCTGACCCTCTTGGTCTACGCTCCGATATTATAATAGCGGTAAACCCCTGTCTAACTTTTCCTCTTACTTATCTTTAACCATTCGCTCCTATCAGGCTCTTGCCCTGCATCCCTTAAGATTGACAAAATCATCCGCCTTTATAAAAATGAAGATCCTAAAGACTATCATAATTACTGCCTTATTTCAATTTTACCTGTTTTTTCCAAAATTTTAGAAAAGCTTTTTTTTCTTCGCCTCTCACAGTTTATTTATTCTAATAGCCTCAGCCCAACATGGTTTCTTTCACAAGCGCAATAGAGATACAGCCTGTTTTGAGCTTACCGAATGTCTAAAAAGAACACGGTCGTTTCTTTATTCATTGATTATACTATAGCAGCCGCCACGTAAATTGAACGATCTTTTTGACATGCCAGTAAGTCATCTCATCAATATGCACTTGTTTGTCTGGATTTTACCCATGATGCACTTGTTCTACTATAGTAATGGTGGAGATATCGTTGAAGCGTGGAAAGCCTATTAAAAGTCATAATATAAAACAAATTGCATTCGAGTCAACTATTCTGCGTTATTTTTTAATTTATTAATTTATTAATTTCATTTATCTATTTAAAAGAAAAAACGAAAATAGAAACTAAATATAAATACGAAAACAATGTTTCGAAAACGAAAGCGGATGTTTCATGGAATAGGTAAGCGAGTTACTTCCCGTTAACGTCTATTGGCTGGCGTTACGTAGCCAACGAGAAAGACAGGCCCCGGCGCGGAAAAGTCACCTGATCATAGTAGTCCAGCCAACAATCCAACCTTCATTGTTTCCAACAAAAGAAAAAACATCGATTGTTAAAATCCAAGATAGAAACAATGAAAGTTACATTGTTATTCGGACTAGTATGGTCAGGTGACTTTTCCGCGCTGGGGCCTGTCTTTCTCGTTGGCTACGCTGGCGCTAGAAATGACGTCATCCTGTCGTTCAACTTATGTGGCGGCAGCTATAAAGCTGTTGATTCTATCCCTCTTCCTTTACTATTTTTCATTATCCTCTTTTTTCATATCTACAGTCTTCCCCTCTAATGGTTAATTGATTTTCTCTCTAATCGTCTTTATTATTATTTATCGCTATTCGGTAATAAATCTCTAATTCTCTCTCGAAATTCAATTCCCCATAGTTCTATTCTTTGTCCTTTACTGTTTAATTTGTTTATCAATGACCTTCCCCTGATATTAACTCCTGCGTTAGCTATTTTATATGCTGATGACGTAGCATTATTATTCTCGGACAGTGATATCTCTCAACTTTAGTGTTAAGTTTAATCAGACTCTATCCATACTTTACTTTTGGAATCTAGAAACCATTTAACCCTTAATTTAAATAAAGCTAAATACTTAAAATTTTTTTTCAATAAACTTTTTATTTCTGATTATTTACTAATATATTATATATAACTCTCATTTACTCATTGGTAACCATAGAACGAAAATCGAAATACCTCTTAGTCCACAATAAAATGAACAAATAAACCTTAGAAATGCTTATTACGATCATACTTGTGATCATCAGTATGAATCTAAAATAAATTGAAAACAACACCGAACAATTTCACCCCTCCATTTAAGTGATTAACTCTCATTGCTCTATTTTCTTTACAAAACTCTTCCACTAAGCTGAACAAAGAGGACACTCTGACCGGTCCGGTATCCTGATTCATCAATAACTCCGGGCGGACTTGGCTAATTTTATTAGATATCAGAATAATTTTCATTCTTTTTCAGCCCACCAGGATTCTTCTATTCGACTTCCCCTAACCAAAAATAATTATGAGCGACGGTGTGTTTCGTTCGTTGGAATTAAATGGTGGTCCAGCCTGCCTGAACATGTCCGTTCCCTACCATCTAGTTATCGATTCAGAAAGACTTTTATATTGACTAATGTTTCTTCTGCTAACATTAAATAAACGTTTTATTGCTTTTTTGATTGTTTTTATTGTCAATTGTTTCCTCCAAGAGCATTACATAATGGCAAAGACCGACTAGTAAAGAAACCGGGTGAACACAAACTTGGATCAACTACAACATATAACAAAAAAAAGTTAATAATAATAATTAAGCACAACAAGTTATATAAAGGTGACTGATAATAATGAAAAGCAAGGGTCAATCAAATTCCACAAAAAATTCGGCAAAGTTGACTTTTAGTAACTGCGAGCACTGCGTGCACTGCAGAGAAGCATCCTTCAGAGACAGCCAAATGAACAACTCATTCATAGCAACTATTTCGTATCCGCCCTGCAGTGAAGCATCACTTAAAGACGCCACTGTTGACCCATAATTTCGCAGCATTTTACTCTGAAGTTATTAATTACTATTAGAAATTAATAAAGTTTATTTTAATTCGTAAATATTTAACAATGATCAGTTAATTTTACTGAAACGCTTAGTATAAGAATTTACAAAATTATTACTAATTAATAACCGATTTAAACATTTGATATATTAAAAAAAAATTACTAAATTGCAAAAAAATAAGTTGAGTGGGTCTTGTATCATATAAATGAATTCTGTATAAACACTGTCGCGATCTGTATATCTTAGGTAAAATAATACTAGGTCGCGATCCTTTTGATTGTGATTTGTTTGAAGTAGGATCCTGCAAAAACCCCACCGGTCAAAACTCCTAGAGTAATAGCACAAATGAGGAGATATCCTAGAAATAAACCTTAATTTTTATCTGATTTTTTTATAATTTATACATTATTTTATCGAATTATTTGAAAAATATCTGAGTTTTTTATCAGAATTTACTAGAGTTTTTATTTTCGTATTTGGAGAGGGGATCTTTTTTAATTTATTTTCTAATATTAATTTACCGAATTAATTATTTGGTTTTGGCGTTGGCCATAAAATTTATAAAACAGAATTTTGCAAAATCCGTTAAAAAATAAAAACGTTACAGCCATGAAGGCATTAGTTTTCGACCAACCCTCGCATCTTCTCTATATTTATTGAATTTTCTTTTAAAAACTTAAACTTTCTACGTATTTTCATTATTGTCGTGCATCCGGGTGAATATGACATTAAATTTAAGTGATAAATGAAAAATTGAGCCATGAGCCTACATTACAGTCAACAATGACTTAATTGCTCAGAGCGTCGCGATCTTAGACTGGAATTTTCTTTTTCTTTCCTATTTTCATTTATTATTTATTTAAACGCATTTAACGTCTGTATTGTAACATTTTAACATCTGAGGCATCGTGTTTAAATAATCCATCAGCTTTTCTTTAATAAATTTGATAATTGGGGTCTTTGTTACTGCTTATATATACGGTGGCTACGCTATGACCTATCCATTAACAGAATTATTTTTATATTTGCGGTATAAAACCATGTAGCGAATGTACGAATAACTCCCGTAATAAGAAAAATAACCAGATTTACTACTACTCCAAAATAAAGGATCGACATACAATAACTACTATCACTACCTCTGCTGGTCTTGCCATTACTGATGTACTAGATATTAGTAACTGTTTTACCCAGCATTTCAGTAAAACTGTCTCTACTTCTTTCAACACATTCTCGGAGAACTGTCTATCTATTGTCCCCCTATTGATAACCTCATCTTAACGGAGTTCACTGATAGAGATGCTGCCTACGGCATTAATAGATTACGGGCCAAGCCTTGCAATTCTCCGACAGAGGTTCCTTCCTTTATTCTCAAAGGCCTTCGAGATGTCATAATTATTCCTCTTAGGCGCATCTTTATTTGTGTCTAAAAGCTGGCCACTATCCTAGAATAAGGACGAGTGCGGTTGTGGTTCCTGCATTTAAGGGTGGTTCTGTCAAACCGACTGACATTGCTAGCTATAGGCCGATCTCTACCCTTCCACTCACTGCCAAAGTCTTTGACAACATCATTCATAAATATCTTCTACAACATGTCCTTCCTCATGTTCCTGCGTGTTAAAATGGTTTCATTCCCCGACGTTCCGTTGTGAGCAATCTTGTATCTCTCACCACTCATGCTCATTGTGCTCTTGACCACTGCCAGCAACTTGACGTGGTCAACGTTTATATGCAAAAGGCGTTCGACCCTGTCAATCATGAGTTACTAATTAAAAAATTGCGTGCGTATGAACTCCTTTGAATAATGCGCTCTTTCCTGTTGGCTCGACAGTTTGTTGTATCTATACGACATCATTCATCATTGCCCTATAGGTCACACTGTGGTGTTCCACAGGGTTCTGTCTTAGGGCCTTTATTATTTGTTATCTTCACTGCTGACCTCCCCGAGGTGATTAGAAACTCCCATATATTGATGTATCCAGATGATGTGAAACTTTTTGGTTACATTACAATTGTCTTAATGCTCACCTGCTTCAGCAGGAAATTTATAGTATATGTCATTGGTGTGAGCAGAATGATCTTGCAATTAATGCAACCAAATATGACAAAAAAGACCAATTTTATCGAGTTCTCCTAGTCTGTTTGTGGAAATGTGCTAGTTGCCAAACTCGTGTCCGTGATCTTGGCGTAATCGTTGATAGCACACTTTCCTATAATTCCCATGTTGACTGTTCGTCTGAAGGCTTACATGGCTCTTGGTACTATTGTGCGCAATGGAGCCGATTTTCGGTGCCCTTCTACATTTGTTCGGCTCTATCGGAGTCTAGTTTTACCCATTCTGTCCTACTGTTGTTTTATAGAATGGGGGTTCAAATATGCACTCTTGTAAACTGGATAGGGTGCAAAATGTTTTTCTCCGGTTTCTGAAGCGGAAATTCCCGAATTTTGATGTACCTTCAGATCTGTGTGCACTCTCAGACATTAGAATGAAGATTGAATTAGCTGTGTGAACACCGTACATAAACTGAATTGAATTGAATTATTATTATTATTGAATTTTTATCTTTGTAATAATTATTATATTTCTGTTAATCTGTATAAATAAAATTGTGTTTTTCTGTTTTTTTATTGTCCTTTTTTTTTTTAATTACGTTACTTCCCTTTTGCTTGTATCTTAAATAACCCCATTTTGGGCCTGTTGGGGGGGGGGGGGGCAACATAGCGGTTTGGCCTTCCAGTTTATTTGGTGGGTTATTCCCTGTTGTTGTTACCTATCATTATTATTATTATTATTATTATTATTGGTTTGTTTGTTTTTAGTATTTATTTGCGTAAAATGACGGCCGTTTATGGGAATAAAATCATAATCACACAAAGGAACTCCGTGTTTACACATTTCGGTTATTTACTCATTTGGTATTAAATGTATGAAATTATACGATTAAGAAATGAGTAAATAGCGTTTTAATTGTTGGTAATCTTACAAACATGGAAACACGGAATTCTTTTGTGTGATTTTAAAGGACCGTCACTTTACGCAAATAAAATCATACAAGACCCACTCAACTTTTTTTTTTTTTTGCAATTTAGTAATATTTTTTAATATATCAAATGTTTAAATGAGTTGTTAATTAGTAATAATTTTGTAAATTCTTATACTAAGCGTTTCAATAACATTAACTGATTATTGTTAAATATTTACGAATTATAAATAAACTTTATTAATTTCTAATAGTAATTAATAACTTCAGCGTAAAATTCTGAGAAATTATGGGTCAACAGTGGCGTCTTTAAGTGATGCTTCACTGCAGGGCGGATACGAAACAGTTGCTATGAATGAGTTGTTCATTTGGGTGTCTCTGAGGGATGCTTCTCTGCAGTGCACGCAGTGCTCGCAGTTACTAAAAGTCAACTTTGCCAAAAATTCAAGGTATTGGGCATCATAGAATCCGCACGTTACCCACCGCCATAACTTTCAAAATAAATTTGGAATAAATTTATGGGCTGGAGTTCACGGGAATTCAGTTGTAAGTAAAAAAAAATAAGAGTTTCCACTATTTTCTATGACTTTTTTGTATAAATATCAATTATAAAACACAATAAAAAGAATAAAATGTTACATGAAGTACTTAAAAAGTCTATTGTTTGACATATTTCCTTAATTACTGTACGTATTTATTTAAAATTTAGTTTAATTACATTTACTATTATCATTATAACTAAAAATTACACTGAAACTCTGAACATCACCACAATAAATCGTTGCAGATTGGACCTCATGAGTTACCAGCCCGTCTAAATGGCGAAATTTACACAGATTTTATCCAGAACCGTCTTCCAGTGTTACTGGAAGATGTGCCACTTATGGTTCGTCTAAACATGTGGTGTGGTTTCAACACGACGGAGATCCACCGCATAATTCACTTCTAGCACGCCGTGCGCTAGATCATGTCTTCCCAAATAGTAGATGGATTGGAAGAGGAGGAGAAATTCATTGGCCGCCTAGATCACCGGACCTCAATCCTCTAGATTTTTGGCTCTGGGGGCACCTAAAAACTGCCGTTTTTCGTACACCAGTTAACGACGTTGATGAATTGCGAAACAGGATCACCCAAGCATTGGAATCTATAATACCCGCGATGGCAGCTTGCAGCAATCTTGTTCATCGCGCTCGTCTTTGTCTCGATGCTGACGGTGGCCACTTTGAGCATTTAATGTGAATTAAGATTCCATAGATTGTTATTAATAATTATGTTTACCTTTTATTTATTATTAGAAATCATTGTTTATTAATTTATAATTCCTTTACGTTTACCAGTTGTAAAATAGTATGATTTAAGGTTAAGTTTCACAAATTGCTGTAGATTTTTATTTCGACTAGTCATGACTTCGGGCAACACTGTCATAACACTGACAATCAATTCAGAACCCGTGCCCCATGTATTTACGTTATTATTAACAAATTGTATGCGAAATTAGGCTAAATTCGCTATCTTTGAAGACACATAACTCAAAAATGAACGATCTAAAACAAAAATTGTATTCGGCATTTTCGTCTGTTTTTTATGTAGAATAGGCTCACGAAGTTTTTTTATACCTCTTGTGGGACACCCTGTATATCGATAGATAGATGAAGCATTTATCTTGATACAGCTGACTATCTCCGAAACTAAGCATTGTACGAAAAAATATCCAAAATCAAAAGTGTATTATTTTGTGACTGAGGGTCAGTGTGTGTTTCATTTGTTGGGGGTGGTGGGTGTGTGCATATGTGTGGGTGTATGCTCTGTTCGTTGTATTTTATGTAGTTCTCTCGTTTTTATATCGTGTTTGTGGTGTTTCGTTATAAATTCGTGAGGGATTGGTCGCAATTTATTGTAATGGGCATGATAAGCTTAGTTTTCTAGGTAATTGTTAAGAGCAATTTATGAAGAGCGATGTAAATTCCCCTTCGCGGCAACAATGTTTTGGCGTCGATTGCTAAGCTTTCCTTGTGGCGAGGAGGTTTTCTATGAAAAACCGCGTTTCTTTTGTATTGTGTGTAAGTATTGTTAAGAGAGGTTCTTTTTTTTATGTTGTGGTTAAAAAATATTTTTCGACCAGAGAAGACGTATTTTATGTTTGTAGAGGAGTGAAAACAAGCGACCGGCGATGGAGGCTTCGAAAATGGCCCTTGTTACTCGCTATCCTATCAGCATCGCTTGAAAGTGGAACTGGAGCAGATAGCAATGCAGTTGATTTTACAGTTCGATACAAAATTAACTCCAAATGCTGATGTTTCGAAGTATTGGCGATTTTCACGATAAAACGTCGTAGAGTTCGAATGAAGTCCGTGGTCGTGGCAGCAGTTGGCCTAGATGTTCTTTGTCCTCATGAACTACAGCGTTGAGAAGACAACTTGTCATCGAGCTGGGTGAGACCGTTGCTTTTTTATTTATTTCGGAGAATTTGTTTCTTGGATCACAAGGGAAAAACTGCGTAGACAGGTCATTGTCCGAATGTATATTGACATTCTTGCGTTCCTGTTTTATGTGCAGTGATTACGCGTCGAGCGGCAGTCACTATCGACTTTCTTCCGACGGGACGCTCCTTTTGCATGCGCTGTTGAAGAACGATTAATTTGTGAAGCAGTGCAATTGTTACTTTATTCCATGTTGAATATTGTTAAGGAAACAGACATTGTGGGTTTTAACGCCATATGGCAGAGAATGTTGATTTGCGTTTCTGAACAATCCATGTTCAGCTGAGTCGGCATAAATGTTGCTTGTTGAGCAAATCGAGAGGTGCCAGCGTGAAATTGAGTCATAAGGCTGTTGACTGTTGTGAGGGCAACTGCCTACGCCCGCGCATAAGTTGCAGAGAAGAACGGAACCTAAGGGTTCGTTGGCGCATTGTAGTATTGAACAGGAAGTGGTTTAATAGCAATACTTAAGTGGGTTACGGTACCCCTCCCAGCAATATAAAAAGGGGTACACGACACGTTCCAGTGTTGAATTGATGTATTAGCTCTATTGATGTTGATTAATGCGCTAAGGGGTGGCTGGAGCAGTTTGCCCTGGTACATTTTTGCGTACCACTGTTAAAAAAAAGTACACTTATGCCGGCGAGATGCCAATCTGAATATGTACAGTAATTCTAGGCAAAAATACTTGCTGTAATTATTGTTTATTTTGCATTTGAAGCTTATGCTCTTGTTCTGTTCGTTTCAGAGGGCCCCTGAGTTTGTGTTAAGTATTGTTAAATGTCTTAATGCTATATGGGTATTTAATAAGTAATTAAAGTTCAAATAGTTGATAAATGTTGTTGTCTTGCTTAAACGTACTAGCTAATACTCTTTTGCACGGCTAATTCGAGGTCCACCCTCCCTCGCCTCGACGTACGGGGACTAAATATATGATAGGACTACGCACTGAGAGTCCACCCCCGCATGTGGGTGGCACAATTTCGCGGAGGAAATTCATTAGTTAAAAAATTACCTCCCCCCTTTGTGATGGGGGCTGGGGGAAGGGGTAATCTTGAAATCTTAAATAGGAGCCCCTATTTTTAATGGTATATTCAGATTGTACACAATATTCGAGAGATGTTTTACTCTCGGTGTTTTTTCAATTGATCCAACCGTTTAGGAGGCCCTGAAAGTGTGGAACTTTTAAAGTTTTGAACCCAATTTTATCGATGAAGACAAAGAGACAGTGGGTGGGTCTTTCAGACATTCTTATTCTACTTTTTAATGGTCTTTGAGAATCCGAAGTCAGAATTTCAAAAATTCAATATTTTTCAATACACACGCATAAACTCTCTCTCTCCATATGACTGCTGCCCCCAATAGTTTACTTGTGCACTATTAACTAAAAATAGCCTCACAAGGGGGGGGGTTAATTTTTTATCTAATGAATTTTCCCCGCAAAATAATTCACTTTTGATTTGGACATTTTTCGTACAATGCTTAGTTTCCGAGATATTCAGTTGTCTCAAGATAAATGCCTCACCCTGTATATAGAAAGATTTTAGCCGGACTTTAAATTCTCAAATTAATATTACATATACGTCACAGCTAAAGCTCCTTCTTGGAATGTTGCAAGATTTTGTTCATGGATACACATTTCAGCTGCTATTTTACCTTCTTGCAGCTGTTAAGGAGACTCCTTCTGAATGGTAGCCAAAATGTGCACACAAGTATAAAATAACCTTTGTGGACAAGTGGTGTTTGGTTTATTTTGACAATTACCAACGCAAATACCCCTAGATTATGAGATATCTGATTTCTTTCTTATAATATAATAATTTAAATATTTAGAAATAAACCTCCGGGGCTGTGGTTACTTACAGTTTGAAGAATCAGGAGACACAATAAATATTTATTTTTTTGTAGGTTTTTTACAAATGAATTGGCAATTTTATTCTATAGAAAAACCTTAAAAAGGAAAAGAAAGTACATATCCATTTAATCAAACCTAACCTCCAGCAGATCAATGAGAGGCGCAGTTGTTAATATATTCTTCAAAATCATCTGTGGATGTGATGTATTGTTCTAATGCCTAATATACTGATACATTTTCGGTAAAGCATTTCTTCGACAAAAAGTTTCTCATTAATTCACTGGCGAAAGATCAGGGGGGAAGCGCAAAAGGTGGATTTTTTTATGGCCACATATGAGGTTTACGTTCGGGCGTTATCTTAAAGCAACAGAAAACCATTTCTAATGATGAATGTTGCCGCTTAGTGTATAGCTTTTCATGTACCTACCAATATTTATACAGTATTCCAATGTGACCATACAATCGTATTCATACCTATTTGATTCAAATGGAAGATAATAAAATAACTGAAGAAACTTCTTCAAATATATCACAATAACAAATAGAAAATGGCGGTTCATATCCGCGGTATCTCAATTGGTAAGAGCAGTGCCAGCGATAGCATAGTCCCTGGTTCGAGTCTCGATCACGGTATTTTTCCTTCATTTTTCTATTTGTTATTGTGATATGTTTGAAGAAGTTTCTTCAGTTATTTTATTATCTTCCATTTGAGTTAAATTTCGTAAATTTATTTGATGGTTTAAGGGTAAGGATGATTCCCGAGTTGCGAGTCGGTACCTGTTCTGCCGATTGAGCTGCTTGGTGGCTTCATTGAAATCCAATTGGATATCTTGTAACAGCATGGTAGTTCATATCCGCGGTAGCTCAATTGGTAGTGCCAGCGATAAACATGGTCCCTGGTTCGAGTTCAGGTCGCGAATTTTTCCTTCCTTTTTCAATTTGTTATACCTGTTTGATAAGTTTTGACTTCGTCGAAGGAAAGAGTAGTCAATGATACCGACAGAGGAGCACCATAGAGTAAGCTTTGTTTTATGTATATTGAGAAGTGACTTCAAAATTTTTTCCTGGAACTTCCCTTACTCATAACCACTGAGGTAAAAGTGTGCGATTGCCGTAGAATATCTACTTGTCGTCAAAGTGACAATACGTTAGAAAAAATCTCCCATATTTGCTTTCTCGGAGGAGAGAACAGCACACTATCAATCGCTGTGCTTTGTTCTGATCGATGAGTTTGTGCGACAGCCACTTGACGAGCTCTCATACCTTCGCTATTATCTTCAAGCCGGGAAACAGATGAATAGTGTGTCCTGGCGATTTATTACACCACTATCGTGAGTCTGTTTCAATCGTGTCTTTGTGTAATGAAACAGAATCAACGGAGGAAGGACGATCGTAACCACTGAAGTCCATTTTGCTCATATCTCGAGATCTAAAATTTGCAATCCTGACCCGAGCAGCTCGGTGGGAAGTAGTTCCTCTACCAAATGGTTTATTGATCGTTCCGGCTGCAGCCCTCACAGAATTTCACGATGCAACTTTTAAGAAATTATTGTCTTTAATAGACATAATTCTCTGAGTAATTTATTCCGCAGTATTCACTCTTCGAAGTTTTATTCACGAAACAATTACACTTCCTGTATCACCCCCATGTTACCTTATGGAATGATACCAAAAATCTGCATAATCTGCAGTTTAAAATAACTTGGTCATTATATTTGTAACAACTCAATTATTTTTTGATTTTATATTTCAAAGCTATTTCCTTACAGAAATCAAATTGTTTTGATTATTACCTGCAATTGGGAGATATTCTTTCAAACATGTTCAATCTACATTCTTTTACACATGCCCCAAAACTGGCACTCGACGAGCAAGGATTAACTGGAGTATTCTGCAAAGAAATCTGTAAATACATAATACTTGCAAATTACATTAAATAAACAAATCTGAAAAATGCAGCAAACGTCACAACTGACCAGTGGCAACAAACTAGTTTTTATAGCACATATTAAATTTTTTAAAAAAAATAAAAATTAAATTACATTAGCCTTCTTTCTTAGTTTTATGCCTTTTATTTACTTCGTCTTTATATGCTTGTTGTTTATTAAAACCTCCCATTCATAAAGATACGAGATACAATCGATAGATAACGAGCAGAGAATATTTCACTAAAACAATGGTGTTCATCAACATGGAGTTTGGCTTAAAATGTAGTTGCTGATGTGATGAAAATGATTGGCGGGCGTTTCTCTTCCTAGATATGTTACATGTCCGACAAGGAACGAGCAAAGGATGATAACCATTCATTTCATTCTTCAAAATTCGTCAAATTCTTGGACCAAGGAGCTACAGTTAATGCTCAGCGGTATTGTGAAACGTATACAAAGGAAGGTGATCATATCGAAATGTCCCGGTAAACTTTATCGTGGTGTCACCCTGTTGCACGAAACGCTAGATCGCTCAACGGAACTCTGCAAAAGTGGGAAGTCCTGAGCCGAGCCCCCCCCCCTATAATCCAGATCTGTCCCCATGTGACTTCCACATCTTCGGTGAGCTCAAGAAAGCACTGCGGAGGTTTATAATGGACGATAAAGTTATAGAGGGCGTGCGCAATTGATTCAAACAACAGCCAAAGGATTTCTACGACCATGGCATTCTGCAACTAGTGTCACAATGGGATAAATGCCTAAACAATTGCGGACAATGCATTGAGTTTCGTTAAATAATTACAGTGAAATATTCTTTGCCTCGTTATTTATTTATTCTTTACCTAAGATTTAATCAAAAATTACAATCAGTCAAATAAACTTACTTACTTACTTACTTTTCAAACCCGCTTATCCGTTAGGGTCGCGGGGGCAGCAGCCCTATGGAGGATCTCCAGCGATCGCGATCTTCCGCCATCAGGCGCATGTCCTCCCTGGTAATATCCAAGCGACTCGAACCCAGATTCTCCAGGTAGTCTAGCCACCTGGTTCTAGGCCGACCCCTTGGTCTCTTACCCACCGGCTTGGAAAATAACAACTGCCTAGGAAGACGAGATGTCAAATAAACAACTCGAATTTTTCATTTAAAAAAGCATGTGTAAAAGGTAGGAAGACAAATATTTTGCTCTAAGACAGCAGCCCGCACTAACATGCTCATCGCCTCGGCTGCCCTTGTCTGTCCAGCTCATAAAGATAATAAACAAGAGAGGTGACAGTACGCACTCTTGGGGGAGTCCAACAAGCACGTAAACAGTCTTGACTTAACGCATATGAAAGCTTTCGTACAGAGACATGATAGCAACCAGCAAGTGCCCACCCACTCCCTACTCTTGCAACAAGCTCCAGAAATTATCCCAAGGAACTCTCTTATATGCTTTTTCGAGGTCCACAAAGCAAGCGTAGTTATCTTTTTGCATACTCTCAGGATTTCTCAAAGACTTTCCTTAGAGCAAAGATGTGATCCGTTGTGCTTCGGCCAGGTCGGAATACGGACTGCTCTATCGACAATTTGGAGTCGACTATTTACCGGCTTCTCTTCTCCAGAGTAGAAGCAAAGACCTTTCCAGGAATGTTGAGAAAGAGATGTATCGCTAATTGTTGCAATCCCTTCGATAACCGTTTTTCAAGACAGGGACCACAATACTTCTCTCCCACTGCTTATGGGTCTGGTCGGATAAACAATTTGACACACTCGAGTCAGCCACAGGACACGATCCAGAATAAAGGTCTTTAACATCTCAGACCGGATTTCATCATCAACTGCAGTTTTGTCAGTTTTCAGCGACTTAATTGCCCATCTGACATCTGCTACGATGATACAACCATGACATTTCATGATGAGGAGATTCAAATTACTCTTTCCATCTGTCCAATACACTATCCCCCCTTTTCAGAAGCCTCCCATCTGAGTTAGTGATGAAAGAGACTTCTTTCCCCGGAGCAAAGGACAATCTGTCAAAATATAAGGATCGTACAAATGAAAACGAAAATTATTTATTTTATCCAAAGTGTATACAAGGAATTTAAAAATATTCTCCAAATGCGTTAAGGCATTTATCTCACTGCGTAACAAGGCGTGAAATTCTTTTTTTGGAAGAAGTCTTTCGGTTGCGTATGGAACCATTCCAAAACCTCTTCCTTCACTTCATCGTCCGACTGAAACCTGCGGCCTTTCGGATGTTTCTTGAGATCCCCAAACACGTGAAAGTCACATGGGGATAAGTCAGTTCTGTAAGGTGGATGCTGTGTTGCTTCCCAGTTGAACTTTGTGATGAGGTCTACCGTTGCTTTCGAGGTGTGAGGACTCGCGTTGTCGTGAAGAAGAACCACTCCTTCTGTAAGAAGTACAGGGGCGAGTTTTTGGACTTGCGTAATGTCAAAGTCTTCTAATGGTAATTGCTCTGATCTTACGCAATTTTGACGTATGAGCGATGCTTACTAAACCGCGATCTCATGTCCAAAAACTCGACCCAGGACGCTTGCATCTGATGGCCGCGCGCAGTGCCTTGAATGTTTCTCTAGATCATACTGCGTTAACTGTGGTGCCTTTTTCAAGAAAGTCCAGTAAAATCGGGCCTTTGCGATCAAAAAACACGGTCAACATCACCTTCCCCTTGCTGTTTGCGATTACTGCTCTCTGTTCCTGTTTCGTTGACTCCATTTTGTTGTTTGGACGAAGCGATCACTCGCAGAGCTTCGAAGCGCGAGCTATCGTTCTTTCTCACGTGACGAAAATACTTGCAACCTATTGTTCAATTTGAACGTGGGGTTTCGCAATTGTTGAAAACAAAAACTTATGATCCTACACGTCGTCCAACATTAATCTGCCTCCAATCTCTCCCCGAAATTCTCCTGGTGCTACTGCCTTAGCTGCTGTTTTTCCGCGCCTGAGTGTACCGGAGTTGGTTCGAACGTGACTTATTGCAAGCCATAGCATAGGTGCTTTACTTCTCTGCCTTGCCAACTTCTTGAACTTCACAATTCCACCATGCAATGTACTACAACAGACTCATCGATTTGCGACAACAGCACAATGCAACCGAAGCAATCACAGCTGTTTTTAAACAACTCCCACTCCGTTTCAACATTCCCACGATTACTAGGAAGTTCTTTAAACTGGTAGGATATGTAATCTGCAAAGGTTTCCTCATAACTCTATCCACCTACAAAGCCTTCCATTTGATGCGGCACGTAAATCAGGACTTAAAATTTCGCTTGATTGACAAGGTGTCAGAGAATCGCAAAATGGAGACAAGGTTGAGAATATATTCCATGTGCTATTGACAACACCCGATCGCGTTTCTCCTCCAGGGTAAGGCATACGCTAGCCCAGATTTTAAAAGCGCATAGCGAGTACACTGGAGGGGCTGCTCGGAGGCATTGTCCCGAGATAACAGCTGGGAGACAATGGACTTTTTACGAAAGGGAGCGTCTGTCCTAATTCCCTAACTGAGGTAACTTTGACCCGCGCCAACCCGATGCAGTATGAACTTTCTCATTCGTCGACATCAAGTGGTTTTTGGTTCGTATTCTCTTCTTCTCACATCTCAGCCATGACCTTTCTGGTAAAGGTGACCCTTATGTAGCATTGCTACAACTAGCGTAGCTCACAGAATTCCTAAAGCACTCAGACCCTGCCCCACGGTAAGGGGGGCATTCACTCAGGTTTGGTTTGGTTGGTTTGGTTTGTTTGGTATTAACGTCCTTTTCAACTGCTATGGTCATTTCAGGACGGCGTTATAGGGGCCGCAAATTTTGCCTCGCAAGGGTTCTTTAACGTGCAGCCAGCAAACGACTACACGGGACCAACGGCTTTACTTCCCTTCCGAAGGAAGTGCGTGATCTCAGGATTTCCCCCCTGAAAAATCCTCGTCGTCCTCGGCCGGGATCGAACCCGCGTACTCGGGCATGCGTCCACTCAGGGTATACCGTATTCTTTCCTCTTAATGTAAATAGTGCCTACTCTATCTTGGAGCATGCGGCCATTACGATCCTTTCGTTGCAGCAATTGCTCGCACTTTTCAAATTGGAATACATCAAGACTTACAAATTCCCACTGTATTATGTGATTTTTTAAATCAAGATGTTTAATGATAATTTTCTATGATTCATACTCAATTAAAGTAAGGCTATAGATTATAAAATTATTAAATGGAAACTGGAGATAATGGTCCAACCATAACCTAATGATATTATCACGAGAAATGGAAGAAAAAAATTCCACGACCTGGATTCGAACCAGGAGCCATGAGTATCACGCTCGTGCCTCTATCAATTCAGCCATAGTAGGAAATCATCACATAATACTCCAAGCATAAGGTAATGATATAATCAGAAATGGAAGTAAAAATTCCACGACTTGGATTCGAACCAGGAACTTCGAATATGACGATCGTTGCTTCTACCCGCCCAATCATCCTTGCTGTACCGTGTTGACGATGGCCCAATTGGTATTGGCAACGAGCGGGATACTCGTGGTTCCTGGTTCGAATCCAGGTGGTGGAAGTTTTCCTTCCAGTTTTAGCACATTTTCGTAGAAAATATGCTTATGTGATCGGTTTGTCCAGCTGTTCGTCCGGCCGTCCGGCCGTCTGTAGACAATTCCGAGAATGCATTGCGTTGCAATAAACTCTATTGCATAGAGAGAGTGCGTGTAGAGAAATTCATCCTTGCATTGGGGAAAACGCGTGCACTTTGGTTCGGCTCTGCGCGTGCTCTAAACGTCCTTGAGATGGTGGGCGTGCAGGATGCACGTGACTGACGATTATAGAAACGGGAGATCAGTGCCTAAGCCAAAAGTATTTCTTTATTCGTAGGGAGCTTATTTATTACAATAACTTGAAAACTAATTAACATTTTCACACTCAATTTTCATCAATCCAGTAATTAATGCCGTAATAGGTACAATAGTACGTGCTCTAATGGTACCATTGTGATAGGCTCCTTTTCCAATGACAAACTATAGTATATTGGTTTAATAGCACGTGTCTTAAAGGTACCATATGGTATCGTTGGAAGTTTCATTACTAAAATATGGCATGTAATATATTAAACATCTCGTAACAGCCTGTCATGAGTCAACATTACTACATGATATTCCCATGATTAATGAGTGATTAATGATATTGGGAATTGGTTCAGTAGCACGTGCCTTAATGGTACCATATGATACCATTGGAACTTTCAATGCAAAGATATGGCATGTAGTATATCAAACAATTCGTAACAACGTGTCATGACTGAATATAACGAGTAATTTATGATGGTGAAAATTGGTTTTGCAGCACGTGTCCTATATTACCATATGGTACCATTGGAACCTTCAATACTAAGATACGGCATGTAATATATCAAACAATTGTTAATGCCGTGCTATAAATTAATGTAAGAAGTAATTAACGATAGTGGGAATTAGCTTAGTAGTATGTGTTCTAATGGTACCTTAACAAAAATTAATCAAACACTGTGGAATGGAACAATCCAAATGGGAGGGAACCTTTAATCCACAAGAAGATTTGAAATACCGGATATGTATTTCGACTACCAAGTAGCCATCTTCAGGAATGAGAGACAAAAGTCAAATAAAGAAGTTTTTTTAGCTGACTTTTGTCTCTCTTCGCAGAAGATGGCTACTTGATAGCCGAAATACGTAATCGGTATTTCAAATGTCCTTATGGATTAGCGGTTCCCTCCCTTTTTGATGTTGCCTTGGAAACTTTCAATGCTAAGATATAGCTTGTAATATATAAACCAACTCCTTACGAGTTTTTAGACCCATTGTTATCCATTGCCTATTGTTATCAAGAGATATTGCTGTTAAGCCTAACAATATCCATAACTATTTACTATTAGGCAATTTGCTAATTGCTAGTAGATGTTAATGTAGAAACGCTTTAGTAATAGAATGTGATGAAATAATAGGCGCTAATACAGAACGCGTCAGCAAGTAAGGATCACTTCGTTTAACATTATGTAGGAATGCCTACAAATTAAAGAACTTTTTTTCTTCAAATATATAAATAACTCTCTCTTTTTATCCTTTCAGTTCTTCAAGTTTGTTCGTTTTTAATTCTCTCTTTACGTCAGTTTACATAAATAGTAATTTACAAATCAGTTTTCATATTTATATATTTTCTCTAAAATGTTTTAAAATTCAAGGTTAATTCAAGGTATCTATATACGATATCTTAGTGCTCTAACTCGAAATTGTGCTCCTTTTAACGACTTTGGCGGTAAAATCATTCTTGTTTCTGATAATAACATTACTTTATGCTTGAAGCATTATCTCCAGTTTCTATTTAATAATTTCTTATGGTTGCTTATCAAAGTTTCTGATAGTTTGGAAAAGAGGAATTCCCAATCTGCGAGCTTGGTGCCCTTCCTATGATTGGGCCTCCATCTTGACTAAATTGTAGTCTTTAAGAACACCTGGTTATATGCTTGCTCTACCGTGTTCACGATGGCCCAATTGCTACAAATTTCGCGGCTACAACCATAAAAAAATAGTTGTTCAGTGGAGTATTGGTGTGACCCTTCTTTCACAAGTGAATTGCGAGGTCATGGCTTTTAAGCATGCAGGATATTCGTGGTTCCTGGGTCGAATCCAGGTCGTGGAACTTTTCATTACATTTTTTCTGATAATATTGCTATATCGTATGGTGAAAAATTCTGTTTAGTTAAGAACAAATTGTTTAAGAATTTTTGATACTCATGACTAATCAAAATTATATTAATACTTAAATGGCAGAAATCATCTATTCATCATAAATTTATGTGCAAGATTGGTTTCAGGACGCTCAACCTGTTCAACGCACAAAAACCTGCGAGTCCAGACACACATTTCGTAGGGAATAGATACCGTTGTCCGCATTCGGGTTAACATAATTTTAACTAACCCTGTATAATACTTAATTCTTTCATCCTACTTTACATAAAAAATAAAAAAGTTACTAATGATCTATAGATGATTTCAGCATTTTTAAAATTATTTAGAATTTAGCAAAGATAGAAATTTTTACCTTTGTCAGAGCAATACTAAGTTCAACCATCAACCCATAAGAAAATGACCATGTCAAACGAGGATCCAAGTCTTCTCCTATTTCTTGAGCACTGATCTAATCAAAAGACAGATATAATTGAATATAAAGATTATTTTAGTAATCTCCGTTACTGAATTCGTATCAGTGTTATATGACAGCATTTCCAAAATTTGCTTATTATTATTATTATTATTATTATTATTATTATTATTATTATTATTATTATTAATTGTGAATGTTTATTTGAAAGGATTTTTAATTTGTCCTTTTAAATCTGACGATTGTGTTATAGTGTATACTTTAAATAAATAAATAAATAAATAAATAAATACTTTGATAATTCAGTTCTGGGTTCTCGTCGGGGTCAGACGTGTCCACAATCGCTCCCTTTCCATCCCAGTTTCCACAGTTCCCCCCACCTGCAGCCACCCATTCCCGCTAATTCAAGACTGCGTTCCCGTCCAACCAAGTAATCGTATAGCCAAGTTCTACCTTCTTTCCGTACACCCTTGACGACTTTGACCTCCGTCTCCTGATCTTGCTTTTGTTTATCCTCTCTCTCCTTTCCTCCCTCTCCAAACACTATGCGGAACACAAAAGGTAGCTTCCACGAATAGTGCACTTGGAACTTTCAACAACGGATAGCGGAACCAGGCTGCAGAATTGTAGCTCAAGAGTTAACTGTAGGTTTCACAAATGACGAAGAAAAATTCTACTCAGGGATCGCCAGGGATATGTCAGAAATGTCTGAAAAACATCAGAGGAAAGCAACCGAAGATTAAATGTAGATCGCTGTCAGTGTTTTTTTTCATGCGGCCTGCATCGGTGTGGATAAAAATGCACTCAAGAGAGGCTGGATTTGTCCTGGGTGCAAGGGAAATCGCTCTCTGCTGTTGACTGAGAAAGGACCTGCTCAGGATTCCGGTGACTTATCCCTAACTCTAGTTCGTGCAGCATTAGCGATCCACGGCTTGTCTCCCAAGGGAACACTGAACTCTTTAACCTCGCTACGTGTTGTCGGCCATTACAGATTTTATCACAGTGGTGAAAGAGTTTATAGGGACGGTTGCAATACTGTTGGACAGTAACAAATTATTCAAAGAGAGAGTGGACAAACTGCTGGAATTAACTGCCTCAGAATTGAAGGAGAATACTGCTAATAAAACTAGATTTCCGAAGGTAGGAGAGGGAATTGCACATCCGGAGTCCATCGAAATCAATGACATTCGAAAGCAGGTATTGGAGCAGAATGTTCAGCGATCAACAGCGAACTCTGATAAGCATTTATTCAGCTCAGTTTTAAAATCATCTAAAGTTAAAAGAGACAAGCGAACTGTGTTTAGATGTGCCGCTGATGCGAGGATAAGTGCAGTCACTCACTTGAAGCGGAGGCCATAGTTAAAGAATATTTTCATCTCGAGACTTTCTCCTGATATTGATAACGCTTCTTTTATTTCACACTTGTCTGAGTTTTTGGACACTAGGAATCTGATTAGATGTCATAAACTTAAAACCAAGTTTGAACCTACGCTTCATTCTTCGTATCTTTAACTGAAGATACATTTGATTTGATGTTTGATCCGAATCACTGACCTGCAGGAACTTTAGTTTCTGAATTTTATGGCAGATTACACAAGATCAAATAGTTCATGAGAAGGAAGACTCATCCTCCAGCTTAGCGTAATGTGCTGAAGATCTTCTCTGAATTTGAAAATGTCTGTTTCTCTCAACATTTTATATCAAAATGTGAGAGGACTTCGAACCAAACTGTCACATCTCAATCCTTTTGTCACCCTGAAAAATAATTTTATGTACTGTCTCACGGAAACATAGCTTAATCACAGATTACATGTTGTTTGGTGAAGGTTTTGATGTCTACAGATCTGATGGGTCATCTGGTAACTTAGGAGGTGGTATTTTAGTTGCCATTCCCAATAATTTTGACTCTTGCTCCATTCCTTTGAGCTCTACTGTCAGTGGCATAGATCTGTTAGCAGTTCATATTTGATCGCCATCAACCATTAATTTTAACTCTCGGCTTTTTAGAGAAAGAAAAGGTTTAATCATTGTAGTGACTTATGTTCCACCCAACACGTTAACTGGTGATCATGACACTTTTTTGAATGACTTGTCTGAATTTGTTTTGAGCTGTAATCGTAACACTCTTGTACTGGGTGACTTCAACTATGATGATAATAAGATTTACCCAAGCTCATCCTCATTTTGGACCAGCGAGACGGACCCTCTCGAACTTTAATCTTGTGCTTAATGCGAGAGAGGAGTCCCTGGACAAGGTGTTCGCTAATTTTAACGTTCACGTCACTGTAAGCAAAAACTTCCAGTGTCTCCTAAGATTTATCATCCTGTCCTTCTCAGTTCTGGTGTTAACACTGCTTCTAGAAACGTTAGACCGACTCGAACGATTCTCGTTTTAATTTTAGGAAAGGCGACTACTCTGGTCTTTATCTTGCTATTAACATTTACGTTCCAAAGTGTATAGAACTGGAACAAATGATAAATTACACAGATTCCCAACCTGGATTCGCCGAGATACTATCAATTTATGGCACTTCAAAACTGCGAAGCATAGGCTTTGGAAAAAGACTGCAGACCCTCATTATTACAATGAATTTAAAACACTCAGAAAAAATTATAAACGCGCTTGTAAAGTTGATTATGACCTTTACTATAGAAGTGTCGAGAATTCTTTTAAATCTTCTCCGGCCTCATTCCGGAGCGTGACCAAAAAGCTTTTGGAGAACGGCTCCCGCCAAGGTTGCAATGGTGAATTGGTATCGAAAGTGGATATTTTGGACTATTTCCAGTCGAATTTTGCAGGTAATAAGCTAACTGAGGTTAACATTCAGAATCTTCAGCTAATAAGCTAACTGGGATAGAGTGGAAGTGAAATAATGCACCCGTTTTGACAACTTCTGAATTACTCTCTATTGCGAACTCCCTGTCTGCTTCCAAATGTTATAATTATTACGGCTTTCCTGGTTATATTTTCTGGAGTTGTCTTCACGCGATTTCCAACCCTTTAAAAATCTTTCTGTCGCAAGTTATTTATCCTACCGATTGGAAGACTATTTCTATTCTTCCTGTTCCTAAAATTGTGAAACCGACTACACCGAGAGATTATCTTATCGAAACCTTTCAAGATTTGTTGATCCTTATCTTCCTGATATTCAGCACGGCTTCCGCAAAGCCAGATCGACCGAAATTAATCTAGCAGTGTTAACTTCGTATCTCTCGAAAGCTATTGATACTCATCATCAAGTGGATGTAATTTACTTGGATTATTCTAAAGCCTTTGATAAGGTTCATATTGACCTTCTTTTCCAGAAACTAGAGTTTATGGGCTTCCAATTAAATATGCTATCCTGGATGCGCTCCTTTTTTTTTCCTCTTAATTGATAGATATTTTAAGCTTTATCCTTTAAATAATTTCTTGAAATTTTGGTTCTCCCCTGGGACCGCTGCTATTCAATATCTACTCTGCAGACCTAATTGCTCCTTTACCAATTAATGATGTTCAAATTCTAATGTATGCGGATGATCTTAAAATTTTTTCGTGCATTGACTTTTGGCAAAACTATTAAAATGCAAGAAACGTTGGACTCAATTCTCTTCTGGTCTAAATCGAACGGTTTAAGCCTTAACTCTAGCAAATCACAAGTAGTTTCCTTTTCCAGGAAAAAAAAAATTATTTTGGCTATAAGATTGATTGTGCTATTATTAGGAAAAAGAAGTTAAAGATTTATGCATTTTATTGATGTAAGGAGGTTAAATATTAATTAAATTTGAAATGAATTTATCTCCTTATAATGGGTAAAAAATTGTGAAATAATAAAACAAAAATTTTGTTTTATTATTTCACAATTTTTTACCCATTATAAGGAGATAAATTCATTTCAAATTTAATTTATGCATTTTATTTAATTATTGTCACGTGGATTGGCAGAGTATTTATGACAAGAGACAGTAAACGATAAACGATAGAAATAAGACTTTTTTTCTGACGTAAAATTTACAAATGGAAACTTTTAGCAAATAAACAACGGTCACTTAGGTAAGTAATGTTCGTAAAGTCATTGGCAGTGGAAGTCTTGTTTGGTTGAGTCAGTCCGGAAATATTCAAGTAATAATTTTACAGCTCACCAAATCAAAGATAAGTCGCCTAAACTGATACGCTGCTACGCTGGAAAAACTTGAGATGTTCGTACAGAAGATTCGTAGCAACCGATGTCGTCGGCGAAGTACACCATAACTAAAGGCCAAAGCAGACAGACGAGTCGCTCGAAGTAGCACTACCCAAGAGGACTACCCCACGGGATGCGAAGGCAATCCCCTTGCAAGTAGGCGGAACACCAGCAAATGAAGAAAAAATAACGCACTCGCAGTTGCGGCGATCGGCACTAGAAATATAATGCTGGAGCACTTATATCAAAACACACATCCACTTCAAACTCGGGCACTGATATGAAGCCACTAAGAGGATGTAGATGATTATGGAAATCATATAAACTACTCAGGTTTATGATTACTGAACACACACACACACACACACACACACACACACGAAGGAAATCCGCTTACGCAATGAGGCACTAAACACAAGAGCCGATTACAGGCTTTTCTTTTTTTTTTCCACCGACATCAATTAAATTACACTCTCCTCGACGGACACTTAATCACACAATCAATTTCACTTTAGTAACTGCATCAATCTTCGGTGATACTAAACACAACACTCATATATTCGTAGCATCAAACTCAACTGCAGCACTGATGCTAGTAACGCACGTCGAAACACTTGCCCACCGAAGACTACGTCGCTACGCTGGTCGTGGCTAAACGTGTTGACACACTGACGATAGAGTGGCCTTTAATAAAGAAAAGTCATACCGTGAAAACTCTGCACTGTCGCATTCGCATTATGGGATCAATATGTTCAACTGGCGTTTATGTCTGGCCTGTACACCATCATTATTGTGGAATCGCATGCTAAAGATTTATCGTACACAATGTCACTCCTCTCGCCGTCGATGAACCCCGCAGTGAAGCGAAGCGGCCCCTTCAAATTGCAAGGTATCGTAGCCAATGGCACCCCAGACCGTGATCCCGGGTGTTGGTCCACGATGGCGATACCGGATGCATTGTTCATTGGCACGTTCCAATCGTCTGCGCCGCGCCCGTCCGCGTCTGTCGTCGGTGTCCAAACAAAAGCGGGACATTTAAAAGTAATTTGAAAAAAAAAAAAAAAAAAAAAAAAGTCTCTACTTATACGAGTATATAGGACGATTCAGAATTCATTGTACATTACAAACTTCTAGGGGAGGTAGTATGGGTTACAAGAAATTATGACAAAAGTAAGAAATATTGCTGATAGACAAGCAGTAGCTGGCAGAGGAAGGTAGGACAATCAACATTAGTCGCGTAAGCCACAGACTAAAAGGAGACAGGTAGCGCTGAAAGAAGCTTCGTCAGGTTGTGCGCACATGGCATAGAAGTTTTCCAACCTCGAAGAGCAGATGATTAGTTGTGGACCTCCGATAATAAGAATTCATTAAGCAAAATTTAAGCAGCTGCAAATCCAAGCAGTAAAAACCTTTGTTTGGAAATAAAAAGAATTTGAAAAGATTATCACAAAAAGGTACTTTTTCTTTTGATAAAACAATATCACAGAAATTAAGTAACTGCTAACAGAGCAAATTTCTAATAATTAATAAAACGCATTGCGTCAAGGCTAGTACCGACTTTGTGAAGAATTATTGGTACCTTACAGACAGATAATTCAATTGCTGTTACATCAAAATTGGTTGACCTGCTTAAAAAAAAACTTTAAAAAAAGAATGAAAGAAATTAAACTATCAGTTCTTCAAAAACAAAATCAATAAGAGAAAGTCAAAAAAAAAATTAAAGAGAAAAAAAAATTAAATAAAAACCAGATAAGCCCTGAAAACGTCCAGGAGAACTCACAACTACAGGGAGACAAAAGAAAATTCAAGCACCAATTACTTAAAATACTACTAAAATTAAAGAAAGGACAAGTTCAACAGAAAAAAACAAATAGGGACATAGACAAAACTCGCACATACAAAAGTATCACACCACGAATTACAGAGGATCAAGAAGTACGAGCTGGAGGAAAAAATATTAAAAGAAGAATAAGCAAAAAAAAAATTGATTAAATTAACAAGTCAGGTCACCAAAAGGTAAAGGAAAAGTAAAGCATTGGTACTGGTAGAAACTTCATAAAAAAGGAGAGTCAATAATCAGATAAAGCCATCTTATCAAATAATTTCTAATGAAAAAAAAATAGTCAGGATGCAAATTGAAAGAAATCACGAACGCATTCATAATAATCCTATACGTCGTAGGCTATCGGAAGCATCTACGACAGAGGTGATGGTGGAAACGTTTGCTGACGTAATAAATTCTTGTGAAGAAACAGGATCTCTACACATCCCGCCGGAAAAGTGGTAAACATGATGACTCAACGAGGCAAAGAATGTTCGATGAACAGTACTGCGGACAGAAATGACATAAGGAACCGTTATTATTAATAGATATTCACAGTATCGATGAACGGCGGCCAAAAGACAACGAGGGGCATCCCAGCTCCATTGCCTTATTCGAAACCAGCACGACGATAAATGCGAAAGTACATCACTTCTGATTACCTAGAACATTATATCCAATAAACGCTTGACATTGCAAAGAAACAATATAGCGCAATGCGCAGAATCCTATGTTAACATTGGCAATAATAAATGATACGGCCCATAGGTGTAAAGGTTCCATTCCTAATTTATGGACTCCAGGAGAATTTCGTCTGTTAAGTCCATGACTATAGGTTGTCTGTTCGTGAGCGGTGAAGTTTTCCAACCTGATCCATTGACAGGTGCTCCCCTACTATTCAAGAAAAAAAAACCGGCAAAGTTATCACTTCAACCCATGGTAGAAACAAGCTGCAATGTCGACTCCCGGATCCACGAAGTCGACACCACCAAGGGAAGAGCAAGACTGAAGACTAACTCAAAAAAAAAACCAACAAAGCTGCCAACATACCAGCGAATACGAGCTCACGCGGAGTAGACCCGAGCAACGAACGAATGGAAAACTTAATAATACACAGAAAATAATAACAAAGATAGAAAGTAATTAGCGCGAACAATAGCCGAGAAACAACAATCGCGAGGAATAAAGAAAATTAAAGAAAGTAATAAAGGACAAAATAAAATATTTAGTAGGGGAAAAGATTTTTAAAATTTTTTAACTACGGGCAAAAAAAAATTTTTAAATCACAGAGGTAAACTAAATTTAATTAATTTTGGCACGCAACAAAACATTCATGCGGGAAAAATAGACGACCGCCCTGGCATAATTCTGCCCGTTCCACTCTCCAAGTAAGTTGAAATAGAGAAAGGAAAAACGCCGAGAGCTTCGTCGCTTTCCCTAAGTCCTTGGATATCGGATGAAAAAAGCGATAGGAATTCGCTATACACAGCAGTCTGAATTTACACACGAAAGATTGTCAAATTCGCGACTGTGAGTGTTCGTAGATTAAAGATAAAAGTCACATGAGAAACGTTCCTACCGTAAATTGCGCTGTTCGGCGTGGCACGTTCACAGTCGATATTTAGCGGCGGGCGGCTTTCATTCTCCGCCGTAGGTTCCGGATAGCGGTGAGGATGGCTCCCTTCGTCCGGGGTAATTTCTGCTGCCGTAGACGAGCTTCCCAGCCAGCACATCAAATTCTCCAAGGCTCTTGCAAGCCTACCTTGTAATTCGAAAGGCTCCGGTGGCTTTTCTCCGTCCTCGAATATACTGCCAAAATCCGTCGTCTCGTCTCGAACTCCCCTCTCGCCGGCCGCTCTCACGATATCGTTTCCAACGTCGCGTGCCTCCAGTATTCGTCTCTCCACGCTGCTTGGGACGCTAACGCTCTGTTTTGCCGAATATCAGCTCGTCTATCCTGTCGAGGGCCATATTTCTGTTTTTGAAAGCATTCTCCTCGACTCGGAGACACTTTTCTCGCTCGTCGTGGTTGCGTCCATCTTTCCTTCCTTCTCTCTTTCTCTTCTCCCAAGTGATTTCTTCGGGATGACATCACTCTTTTCTGACGCTTTTTCTACGTCAGCCTCGTCTTATCCTCCTGCAGACGATCTCCGCCGTCGCAATCCACGTGACAATTATAACTTATCTTTCACCCCGTGCATTGATAACATCATAAGAGATGTTTCCCGTACATTCACAGCAATTTCCAGATAGTAGGACTCACCTTATTATGCTATAGCTCTCTAACTCGATTATAGAAATACAGAACTTCGTAGGTAATTGGTACGACCGTTCTTCAAGTGTTTACGAACCCCCGACTCATCTAACAGCGCCAAACACAGCTTAACGAGCCAAGTCATAGGAAACGGGAATCATTTCCGGTAGAGATACGAAATCGAGTTACGAAAACAGGGCGGATAGCGATATTCGACGACTTCGCCGTTGTGTTAGCAAGAAGTTTAATACAAAATTAATAGATCTAATACAACTCTTTAATATGACTATGGATGGGACAAGTTATCTAAAGACTATCTATCAGTAGAGATAATCTCTTCAACTCTGAGTGCGAGAACAGTCTCCTTCAGAAACCTTATTTTGAATAACATTTTCCAACGTTGTTCGTCTTGCTCCTTCAAACTTTACCAGTTCAAGAAAAATTGAATGAAAACAGGAATCTAAGTAAGTTACACTGTTCTCACATTTTTCTAAGGTAAATTATACTTATTAAATATTTGCAAATTTATTTGCTAATATATTTTCTTATTCATTATTGTTAAGATTATGTTTATTTGCTCGTTTTGATCTGAAATGATTTCCACTGAACAGCATTCATTATTATCGACTGCTAACAACATGGCTAGTTTATCGCAGCAAGAATAGATCTAAACATCGGAAACTGTATATCGGAACCTTATAAAGAGTAAGAAGGATGGCTGACTTAATTTCAGCACGGAGGTCAAATAAGATATTAACTAAAATAAAATGTCACTATTTCCTTTTCTATTATTGTAGGGAGTGTAAATCATTGATTTAAAACTCATCCTTTTTTCTGTATTTCAGATTGCCAAGGATACCGATATAAGCCTGCCTCTTAAGTATTACGTGATAGTTTCCATTTAGCCTACCCAAAAGAATGCAAAAGGAATCTTGCATATTTATAAAGAGAACGATGTAACGTTTACAACAAAAATATTCCCTTGATTTTTGTGCAAATCAATTTTGTTAATTGATGGTGAATTTATTGCATTGTACATTTTAAATTAATAAATGACTTTATAAAAAAAAATTCATGTTTAAAAATTTTAAATAGATGTCGTTTATCTTTCTATTGTTGTCTGCTATTCAAGAGCTGTCGATTCTATGAACACGGCGATCGTTATTTTAGAATTTAGCAACAGATTTATCATTAAAATCCTTTTTTCTGCCTACACGCTTGAAGTTCTATCTTCTGCTGGCGAATTTTGACTATAAAGATGATAAAATGCAAATACAGGTAGATATTGTAACGTGCCGTTACCTTTTTCTGGCTAAAATTTAACGACCGTTCATTGAAAATTTTTTTTTTGAACCTTCACTTCAACTAATTTCCGGGATCTCTTTTGTTAGATTCCCTATCCCACTCTGGTGGAGTTACGTTAAGCTTGCCCTTCTGGCGCTGTGTGTTTCAAGTTTCCCATTTTACCGATATTCCTGGTTTTTACCGCGTGTAGTCCTTACCAAAACTGGGTGATCATCGGCCGTCCCGGGCGTGAGCCTTATGGATCAGACGCTTAATTAATTATTTTAACGGAGGTTACTGTGTTCCCCCTCCTTTTCTTACGAATTAAAGGGATCACTCGACGCGTTCTGTTCGCGTTGTTCTTGGGTTAATGATACCTCGTTTGGGGAGTTATTTGTTCTATTTTTTCCTCGCGCTAAATAAGTTTTTCCTCTAGTGGGATTCATTTATGCATTGACCGAGACCGCGATTCTTCGTACTTTGCGTCACTAATGTCGCCGTCTCGCGTCCTCTGAAGTTTATCCCGTGACGAATTTTTTTTTGGCGCTTGACGGATATTTGAATTTTAATTTCTCACCGAGACAATTAGTTTAGCGTCTAGTTTTGGTCCATATTTCATCGCGTCATTTGTTGGACTCGTCTTGTTCGTTGTCCGTTGGGTCATTTCTCGTCATCGATTAATGATCTTGAGAATCGCTCGTCCTGTGGATTTCTCAACTTACTATTTGATTTTTTTTTCGTCGTTTAGATATTTCCTTTAATTTTTTGGTAAAATAAGGATTGATTTTGAATTCTCTTTCTTTAGCAAATGATAAGGGATGTCTTAGCCTCATGCTATAGATATAAGACGCGTTCTTTAACGTTAAAAGAAATTTAACTATTTCATTCTTTTTGATTTACTTTGGGAGCTAGAAAAGATTTTTTTTATTACTATTTTAAAAAAATATATTTTTTTGTTTGCTGTATTTCTTTTACGGGGACTTATTATTAACGCTATTGTTGGTTACTCGCGCGTTCCCGTTGTTCGCCTAGTCTTTCATTGTTCAAACGTCGTTGTAATCGGCCGCTCGTTTTCCTAGAGCAACTAGCTATCTTCGTTTCTGAGAACTTGGATGTCGTGCCACGTGCACGTGTTATTTAAATTTTTTCTTTAGTTTTGTAATTTTCTTGGTGGAAAAAATAATTTTCTTGAGCAGATCCAGCCAGACCTTCATGAGAGGCAACATCAGCTCCTTAGCCTTCTCTTGAGATCGGAGATGGCTTCCCTTTGGCAATCGAACTTAATACTTTCAGTCGTCGACAATCTTAACTTCAAATCATGAACGATTAGTTCATGTTAGTTTTTGGTATCGGACCTTAACCGATTGTAACTCATCACTATGACGTTTATCATCGATTACGGCCAAGTTTCTATCTTTTGAGTGTTCATGATAGACTATGTGTCGCTTCTACTTTGAATCGTCAATTGCTTTTCCGTTGACCGAATTGCCCGTGATCAAGTTCATCTAAGATAAGTTGTGTCTCATGGACCTTTGAAATTGTATTCTTCTGCAGTTGTTGCAAGATCGATCATTCCGTCCGTCATGGATCGTATACTTACGTTATGGATTATCTTCGCTTGATTTGACTTTATGCACGTGAAATGCCATGCAGTTTTTTTTATAGCAATGTTACGTTAGCTATGTCGGATCTGACGGATCTTTTCCACAATTTCTCAAAATCTTAGTCTCGGCTTATGTATTTTTATTTTTTTTTTCCTTTTTTTTAAATTGTATTATCTGATTGTATTATTGATATCGATTCTTCCTAATACTTGAATATGATCCTTCTGTTTTAATCTATTATTTTATTTATTTTGTTTTCTTTTCCAGGACCTCATCCATGTTGTCGTTGCCGTCTGTCTTTATACCGCCTTTCGTTATCCGTATGAGCCTGTTTGTCCGTCCCGTCCTCCAATTTTTCCTTCTTACCTTGTGTTATTGTTTTCACTGTCCGTATTTTAGTGTATATTTTGTACTTCGTCTTTAGGATCCTAGCGGAGGAGGTCCCGGGTTTGTTGCTTATCTTTTATCTTTCTTATACCACTGTAATTCAAATATTTAATTTTTTGTGATACAATTTTTTTTTTTTTATCTCTGTTGTAAAAAGAGAAAGAAGACGAAAATGAGCTTTTTTTTATTTCCAGTTTTATTTTCCTTGAGTACTTGCTGTTGATGGTCTTATTTATTTACAGTGTGGGTGGCTCTGCTTGACCTTTTGAGCTTCTAGATCTTCCCAGCGTTTCCAAGTTCCCCTCCTCCCACTCAACTGTTATCTGTTATCTGGTACAGAGGGTAGATTATCGCAAGCGATAATCTGCGGCACCTACTCCTACGAGGGAGTTTTGCGCCATCCCATTAATAACGACTGCTACGAGATGACAGTAGCAGTCGGGACCGACGGCTTAACGTGCCCTCCGAAGCACGGGGGGTTTCATGATGGAAAAGCTGCTGGGGATAAACGAACCAGAGGCTGTCACCAACTGCTGGAACACCAGCTATGGTCAATCGGCAAATGGGTCAGACCAAAGTCCCCCAACAGCCGCGCCCCAAATAGCTGTCCCGCCAGCAGTGGCCCTCAAGCCCAGGCCGTCACCCAACCAGCAGCTGGCCGCGCCTGAAGTTGCTGAACTCCATCGATTGGCAAGCCAACCGACGAGACAACCAGGCCACGGCCACCCCCCACTCAACTGTTACTTTCTACCCTCGACTTCTATCGGACTTTAGGTGTCGCTCCATAATGTAGACCGTCGCTACAACGCCTTAGCCTTTGCAAATGTTGGATCACCCAGCTTATCTTTTGTGACCATTTTGTTTTACTTCATTCAGTTCTATCCATGTTCGTTTGCAGCAATAAAGGAAAATATTTATTTGGATTTCGCCTTTTCTATTTTGTGTTTTTTTTCCTAGGTTTGGGTTGTCTTGGGTTGCGGGTTAGTCATGTTAGTATTTAATTGGGGTTAATTTTGTAGCGAAGTTTTTCTCCTGGGTTTCTCTCATTCTACCCCTTACTTGGAGGATCGCTTTTGTTCTTTCAAGTAAGCGTTTTCCTTTATCCTCGCGGTTATCTTGGGTTCTGGTAACTGTTTTGTTTCAGTCAAGGGAAGGTTTTCTTTTGGGTTTTTTTTTTACGCTTCAAGTTTGGAGCGTTGGCTGTGCGTGCGGGTAAACGCGGTTTGTTTTTACTAGCACGCTACAATATACAAATGTAAACTTGTATAAATATCAATATACACGTGTGGAAAATTTGTGTAAATAGTTGTGTAAACCTGTGTAAATTGGTGAATACACGTGTGTAAATTTGTGTACCTGTGTGTATAAATGTGTAAATATGCTATAAAAATGTAAACTTGTGTAAATAGGTGTGTAGACGTATGTAAACCTGTGTGAATAGGTGTTTACCGGTGTGTAAATTTGTATATATTGTGTAAGGTTATGTAATTATGTATAAATGTGTGTAAACCTGTGTAAATAGGTGTACAGTGTGTGTAAATTTGTGTACGTGTGTGCTTAAATGTGCGTAAAGTTGTGTAAATATTCTATACAGATGTGTACAAAAATGTAAACTTTTGTAAATTGGTGTATAGACGAATGTAAACTTGTGTGAATAAGTATATACTCGTGTGTAAACTTCTGTATATTGTGTGCATATTTCTTGTTTATGCATCGTAAACACTTGACTAACGTGAGGAATTTTTTCTTCCCTTTCCTGCTACCCTTATGTTTTTTTTACGTCAATCTCTGCTCTGTTTGACATTTCATGATCCATTCTAACGTGGGAAGTTGATATTTCAATCTTTCTTAGTGTTTACGGCCTTAACGGTATTCTGTCAATGCCCCTGTTCTTTTCAATGAAAAACTCAATTCATTTCTCCTTGACATAAAAGACTAAGTCGATTATACCCAACTGATATCGTTTATCCTTATTATAAGAAAATTTCAGGTTTCCCCATTGTTTTAAGGGAGGTTACTGTGGCCCCTTCCTAATTATTAATCAAAGGGTTCACTCGACGTGTTCTTATCACGTTAGTCAAGTTTATTTCTTACTGATCAATATGGAGTTATGTTCGTGTCGCCGTTCACTTGTTCCGAGGAAATATCCTTATATGTTCCTCTCATACTTGTCTGCCCAGGTAATTAATACAAGACTGATTTAGAAAGCTTATACAAGGAACGATGTGTCATAATACTTGGACGATTATACATCGATCAGTTTTCCTTTTTTTATGGAATTTGACGAGGGAATTCTAATTTTTTGTAGTTTGGGTTTTCAGGTCTTGAAGTTGTAAACAGACTACTTGCAACAGGATTTTCTTTTATGCCTATATAGTACCAGTTTTTTTTATATATAAGTTAATTACCAGATTAAGTTCGTCATAGTACGGACTATTGCAATTCCTATGTTCTTTGGAGATTATTAATTTATTTCGCTCTACGCTTAGTAGTTTTTCTTTATAAAAATAATGATAATAATAATTATAATTACTCGTAAGAATTAGATATTTTTTGGCGGTAATCATTTTAATGAATTGTTTCAATCTAACGATTTCATATAGCGAGCTTTATCTCATTGTTGGACTTATAAATCCTCTGTTATGTGAGGTTGGTGTTTTAGATCGTCGCTTTCGTTCACTTTCTTGTAGCGCGAGTTTTTTCTAGGTCTCGCGTTCTTATAGAATTTTGAAAGTTTTTTGG
The DNA here is from genome assembly GCA_023313115.1 of Rhysida immarginata. Taxonomy (NCBI): domain Eukaryota; kingdom Metazoa; phylum Arthropoda; class Chilopoda; order Scolopendromorpha; family Scolopendridae; genus Rhysida; species Rhysida immarginata. Next base: position 97,741 of record JAHWFO010074614.1, on the reverse strand, counting down.
TTTTTTTAAAAAAAAAATTAGTTGTCTGGAGAAACTGAATAGGGAATCATCAGCCGATCGAGAAAGACAGAGAAACCCATCGCTTCCGAACGGCAATGGACGTTTGCTGACTTGACGTTCGAAGTTCTTCTCTTTGTCTACAAATGGGAGATGGGATTTATACGGCCACAGTTTATGACTTATTCTATGATTACTTTTTCTACCAGATTCCGAAGTGGTTACTTTCCAAGTACATCGACGTCATTGATTCTATTCAAGCAATGGAGCTGGGATGCCCCTCGTTGTTTGTAAATGACGCTATTCGAAGTTGTGAGTAACTGTTATTGGTAGCTAGTACTTATGTTATTCTTGTGCGTCTTTCTTCTTCATTTAGTACCACTAATTTATCCGTTCCTCTAACTTTCGACGTCTCAAGGTCTCGCAACGTGTGTTTGATTTTCTTCGCCGGTTATGATGACCCAGTCTTTTCACTGCCGTTTTCCGCTTCATTGGAGGTTTTCATTGCGGTTGCCCCCGGGAAATTTTTGGCAACCCACATTTTTGAATTATTGTGATTTCAAATGGTTTTTTTGTTCAGAATATGTTTCTTCTGATTTAAGTAACAAGATGACTTACCTTATTTGTTGACTCAACGTTTATGAAATGTATATTTTTTACCAATGAATCATCCGTTTCTTTTGACAATCATTCCATTTTGGTGACCTGTCTGGTTAATTTAAGATTTGCCCAGAGTTTTTTATTATTGTGTTTTATTTTCCTTTTTCTTTTACAGCTTCTTCAAGAACCTCAATGAGTGATGTTGATTGTTTCCGTTGGTACGTGTAAGTCCTGTTTGCTGTCGGTGTCTCCTTTTAGTTTTGTGTTGAACTTTTTCGTTCGTTATCTTTAGTAATAGTTTCGCAATTTGTGTTTGTCCTTATTTTTTTGTTCCCTCTTTTAGCTGTGGTTATTTCCGGAGGTTTTCGAAGTTCTTATTTTTATTTTTTTTATTAATTTTTTTCCTTTTTTATTGGCTGTTTTCTTTTTTTTTATTCTTTATTTATCTTTTCCCTTAGTTTTCCTGTTTTCATTTTTTTTTCTTTTCTTTTTTTGTATTAATAATTCAATTTTTCTTTATTTTTTTGATTTTTTTGAGTTTTTTTCCATTCAAGTCAACCATTTATGATGTGACAACCGTTAATACATGCATCTATAAAATGTCTCTAGCTCGTTATCAAATCTTTCTTAGCAATTGTGTAATCCGGATTGGTCCATTAAGACAAATTGGTGCCGTTTGTAATCTTCTGTTTGTTTTGCTTTATAACACTTAAATTGCAATACTCATTTCCAAAAAAGTTGGGATAGTGCAAAATATATAGAAAAAACAAAAAGGGATGATGTAACAAAACTTTCTCGCGAATACAAAATAGCAGATACGTTTATGAAATGACAAATATGCTGTGTGCACCAAAACATTTTGTATTGTGGCCGGGACGTTCATTTTGAATGGAGGTGTTGCAACACGTTCCAAAATAGTAGGGACATACGTTGTAGAAAGCGCCGTTAGTAGTGGAACCTTCCGAATTGTTCGGAAATAATCTAGAATGATGACGTCGTACTACATTCCGTATAAATAACAGTTGCCATCCGTCGTTCAGGTAACTTATTCGGAACGATGGGTCGAGGCAAGATCTTCGTGTTCGAATCATTCAAGAATTCACAAACAACGTTTCTCAGAGTGCAATAGCCAGAAGATTTAACCTGTCATCATCTACAGTACATAATATTATCAAACGCTATCGAGATAGTGGTGAGATCACAGTTCGGAAAGGCCAAGGTAGAAAACCTATTCTGAATGCTCGAGCTCTTCGGATCCTCCGACGTCACTGCGTCACGCATAGGAATGCTGCGATTACGGACATAGCCACGTGGGCCCGCGATTTCTTCGGGAAGCCATTATCGTTGAATACTGTACGCCGGTGCATCCACAAATGCAAACTTAAGTTATACTGTGCACAACGGAAGCCATACATCAACAAACGACAGCAACGTCGCCGTCTGATATGGGCTCGAGCCCATCGCAATTGGTCCCAAGCACGCTGGAAGAACATATTGTGGTCCGATGAATCAACTTTTACGATTGTTTACGGAAATAATGGACGCCGTACACTCCGGACCAAAGACGAAAAGGATATTACCGCGTGCTACAGACGTTCGGTACAGAAACCACCGTCTGTCATGGTCTGGGGCTGTATTAATGGCCATGGAATGGGAGACTTGCACATCTGCAATGGCACCGTCAATGCTGAAGCGTATATACAGATCCTGGAACAAGCTATGGTGCCATCTAAGAGGCGCCTGTTTGGACGACGTCAGTGTATATTTCAACAAGACAACGCCAGACCGCATGCAGCGCGCATAACTTCTGCATGGCTACGTCGGCAGCGCATTCGTATGTTGGATTGGCCCCCTTGCAGCCCGGATCTGTCGCCTATAGAAAACGTTTGGCGTATTATTAAATGAAAACTACGACAGCGACGACCCCGGACAGTTGAACAGCTGAAAACCTATATCCAACAGGAATGGGACAGAATTCCGGTTACGGTGTTAGAAAGATTGGTGTCATCGATGCCCAGAAGATTACAGTGTGTCATCAAGAGGAGAGGTGACGCCACACCGTGGTAAACGCCGTGCTGTCCCAACTTTTTTGGGAGTGTGTTGCACGTGCCAAACAGGAAAACCACCTGTATCTTTCTTTAAGCATATAAGATATATGATCCCATGCCTAATTTATCGTTTATGTATTGTAATGCGTTGAAATAAACGGCAATACAATAATCCAAACAAATGTGTTGGAGTTCTTCTTATATGTTGCACTGTCCCAACTTTTTTGGAAATGAGTATTGTAGTTGTCTTTATTCTTGTTGATTAAACTTTTAAACTTTTTTTTGTTTCCAAACAAATCCCTTATTTTATAGACTGGTGGTTGTTGAAGGTTTTTTTCTTCAATTAAATTTTTCTTCAGGAGTTAGTAGTTCTCCCGTCACTCCTTGCGATTGATAATCTTCTAGCCAGTTCTTCTCCACGGGACTCTACCCGCCATCTATAGTTCTTCAGATTGCATTATTTTCGGAACGTGGTCTTCGTGGATCAAACTTTTGCTGATATCCAGTCCTTCTAGCAACTTCCTATTTCTGTATATTTTTATTTTTGTAATTATTGTTTTGTTGCATTGGTTTTCTTCTTGCAATTAAAGAAATATTTTGTTTGGAACATTCTTAGTTTAATTGCGGGGTTAGGAAAGACTTAAACTTTTCAATTTTTTATTTTATTTATCTTTTAATTTAATTCTTTTTCTGACGAGGGTTAGATATTAATTGTTAAAGCTTTATTATCTCTTACGATTATCCCAATAATATACTTGTGTAAGATCATATAAATAGAAATCTTACCGAATTCAATTGCGATTCATATTGGCGTATATAGGTTGCTCAACAGAACACAGTGAGTTCCGACGTGGTAACTGCATGTCACCTGAGACAAATGCCCCGTTCAACTATACGTGACATCATTATTTATTAGAGATCTCAAGACCAACGTTAATGAAACCGCGAGATAGTAGGCTCAGGAAAATGACACACAGAGATAGACGAATACTAACTAGCTCGTGTGATCGATGAAATCGGAAATCTTCAGCTGGAACAATTGATACGGTGTTCCGAAATGCCACTTCAAGTATAGCCAGCCGAATAACCATTCACTGAGAACTGAGAACGAACATGATGCTGCTCATAAGCCCTACATCGACAGTATCAATGCAAAGCGATGTTTAGAATGATATACAGTTCACTGAAACAGTCTTCTGGAACGAATAGTCTTGATATACAGTATTGCATTCAGATTGCCTAGTTTGTATCTGGAAGATGTCCGGAGAACGCTTAATGATTGACTGCATGGTGCCCATTGTGAAGTTAGGAGGAGTATTTTCATTGTTTGGATTGGGCCAGTAGCAGGATCTGCGACTTACCTTGAACTTTTTGGACAATTCTTCACTGCCAATATTACCAATCTGACCATGGTACAACACCCCGCCACTGTTCCATGGCCCGCTGACGATGCTCGTGGGCTCATGCCAGTCGTTGAGCTCTATCATGTGTTAACAAAGGGACACGAGTCGGTCGTCGGCTGTTGAAGCCTTGTCTCCGTACAGTCCTGGTAGAAATGAGTTCCTGACGCCCCACATTCAAATCGGCGGTGATCTGACTCACAGTAGCCCGTCAATCGCACCGTATAGCTCTGGTGGGGTGACGTACGTCCGTTCCTCAAACACTTGTGGTCGTTCTATGCGGATAAGAGGTGTTTCTTCTGTAATAAATGTAATATATTTGATAATTTTTACATAAACTTGCGAGTGGCGCGACATAGTGAAAAAATTAAGAATACATTTTTTACTTTTTAAACAGCAATTTTTATGATGACTATAGACGATATAACAAGAAATTAACCCCCCCCCCTGAGGAGGGGAAAGTATCGGAAGTCCTGAATTCGTGTTTGCAACTCCTACCACAATGGGCCAATGAAAACCAAACTAAAAGTGAAGTAGGACATACTTATGATAAGGTACATTCCAAATGTCAATTCTATAGATTATGATAAATTAAGACTGGATTTAATATTGATAATGATTAAAAATTAATAATGATAAATAAGATAATTATATCCAGTTTTATTTTAATTGATTTACAAAAAATGATAAATGAACTCACAATTATAGATGAACGACTACATCCCTTAGGCGGAAGATTCTTAATTTTTAATAGCCCATAATTAATACGTCCTCCAGTTTTTGAATGCTTACCTGAAAATAAGGTAATTCTGTATTTTATTCCCTAGATATAAAACAGATAATATACTTGTAGTTATTTAATATTTGATATCTAGGTTAGAGACATGGTTTATGAGATAATAGACGGTTCAAAACAATGGTAGATCTAAACGACAAAATTTTTTTAGCTTTCAGAATAAATTAATTTACGATAATGCGTTTAATTTAAATTTTTCAACAATAACAAACAAGAAACATGAAATTAATTGTAAAGCGATACAGAAACGTTACAACCTCGCATGAAAAACGATATCATCTTAAATTATTCACTTAGCTTTTGATAATTATTAACAAGACACAGCTATACTTTTTAAAATTACTATGAGGTTCGGGGAAAGAAATGTCGGTTTTGCACGTTTGAGTTAAGAGCAGCAATAATGACAAACAAAATAAGATAAGTCGGGGGGGGGGGGGGGCCCAGAAGACTGTCACAGAGACATTTGTAGTATAGAGATTGGGCGTTTGATGATTGATCCATTCAATTTCTGTATTTCCTGTTGTGTGACTCCCTCTGAAAATCTGAGCAACATATACAGGGAACGTTCATGACTGAAGTCATACAAGAACCCGCTGCAGATCTTACCTTTACCATTACTGCTACCCTCCAATATAATTTGGCAGCCCAAAATCTGCCTCATCTTTATTTGGAAAAAAAAGTAAAGAATTGAGGCTTTGCAAGTACAACATGATTTGGTATTATGGAACCAACCAGTTTCGGTTTTATTTCTTGCCTTTATTAGGATTAAAGTAAGCCTGATGAAGCCGGGAAATAAAGTCGAACTGCTTACTTCAATAATACGAAATCATGTTATACCTGAAAAGCCTGAATTCTTTGTCAGACAATGCAGTAGAAGAGAAAATCGATGAAGAGAAAAGAAACGACGGAAATGAGCAGACTTTAAACAATAACTGTCACAGGGGCAAACCACGTTATACAATCGCGCCAGCATTAAGAAATTAACCAAACACATAAGATCTTCCCATTTCCTATTCAAAACTGAAATTACCTATATCAATCATTTGCATGACATAGAGTACAAGAAAATACAATTTGAATGCTTGTGTGAAAGCAGGAATTATTCTTCCTGTGGATGATTCAATCATGAGAATGGAAGACTGGGAAGAAGAAACGGTAATTAGGCCTAACAAAGAACTGAGATACAGACGATTCCGATTTTGAAGGACTTTAAATAAACTTATTTCTGAAACAATACAAGTTTAACTGTATCGAATAAATTCTGTTACATTATCATTTATTTTGGATACTTATTTATTCATTTTATGGGAATATATAAAGTCTAAAGCCTTTAACAATCGGCCCAACAAGGAGCTTTAATTAACCCTTGTTGGGCCGATTGTACATGCAGCGCCAGTTTTCAAATGGACGTCCCGCCCTATCTGGAGCTAGAAAGTTTAGTGGAGCTCGATGACTGTACTCAGAATAAATATCTATAGATCGTGTACCTGATGTATGGTCTTTAATAACGATTTTATAATGTTAATCTTTTGGTATTGTGAAAATATTTCCACCTTCTTTTCACCTTTTTTGAGAACTTTTTCCATTTTTCCACACACAATTTTTAAGTAACGTTTCCACCTAAAATACGAACCCTAATCATAACCTAAGTGTAAATGATCCATAAAAATCGCAAATAAATGATCAGTTGACTTAGCCGTAGGAAATAACGTAGTCCAGGCAGTCATCTTTAAAAAAGAATCAAAGATTGTAATCCGAAAAGGAGATATACAGTAAAGCGAGGACGAGTGATTGGAACAAAATGGGCAACTTAGTAAGAGAGGAATTAATAATTATGAATAAAGAAAAATGGTCCGTCACCGCCACGTCCAGAGAATGCGTAAAATTTTTCTATTGAGGTAAAATTTGTAAAGCATATATCTATTGCGGAATATGAACTACGCTGTGTAGAATAATGTGAAAAAGAAAAGGAAGTTACTATTAGACCTGAACGATATATGGGGTCAAGAAATAAATTTAGCATAAAGAAAGCATAAAGATTTTAAAGCATAAAAATTTAAAGCATAAAAAGGTGAAATCTGCGATTAGTATCAATTTTTTTTGCCAGATAATTGAAGATCGCTCAACACTGTAGTAATAAATGAACAGAACGTACGCCAATTGCTTGAAGGAAGACAATAAACCACGATTATAATAAATTTTTCATTAATGCATGCAATTAGGATTTCGTAGTCAGCTTGAGCTTGGGTATAATGAGGAAACAAAAAAGATTTAAAAGTCTCCTTAAAATACAAGCATATTCCACCACCTCGTTTATTTATACGATTGATACTAATGTTATGATAGCCAGGTATCGGTGGAATATCGTTAGTATCATGTACCCAAGTTTCTGTAAAAAAATAAATATTATATGACACACTGCTTCCGTTTCCTGTTCCCAATTTAGTTTATTTATTTATTTTGTTTTATCATTATACAGTTGATATGACTCGTTATTGGTTCCTTCTATAGCCTGTCGCCTCTTTTCCGAATGTTTCGAAATTATTTATTTATATTATTCGTTATTTCTTTGTATTCTTTATTTCAATCTTTGTACACTTTTGTCATTTCTTTATCCAATCACGTTGCTTACTTTGTACCATATTTCTGTATATAAGGGCATGTAGCCTCTAGTGTGTTTTCCTTGATAAAGCTGGGAATAAATGGCGAAACTAGTCGGTAACTCTGTTCTCCCTTTATTGTGTTGTAAGGTCTCTACCAATTTAGTAGTAAGGTTTTATGTCAGTTTTTAATCACACCCTTTCCCTTGAAAGATTTTGAGAAAATGGGCAAGAAAGAGTCACTCAAGGAAAGAAAATTCCCAACGGTGTGTTTCACTACAATTCAAATGTCCGAAATACTTATTTAATTAACTATTAGAAATTTGCTTCTTTTTGACCAAACTTTGTTCCAAACATGTCTATTTCCTTTTATTTTTCAAAAACGAACATACGTGTCCGCACAACTAACACCAAGTGGTGATTGTTGCACGCGCTGGCAAGACAACAAATTATTATTGGACCTAGGAAATAAATAAGGTAGCGTTTGCCCTATGCTTCACTTTTGCAGCAGTGATTGCCTGAGCTATATTCCCTGTCCAGATCTCCTGACCATGTAACAGAGCTTATGATGTCGACTTAGAATCCACACATACAGGGTCGGGACACATTAATTTGACCACCTGCTAGTATCCGGAATATCTACCTTTGGCGGCAAGCACACAGCTAGTCGACGTGGCAGAGAGTCAATAAGTCCACACATTTTTATTAACATGGCCCAACAAAAGACAAGCGCATGAGAAAAAATGCCAAACTGGCCACACTGCTTACAACTGAAATGTCATATATTGTTACCTCATCATAAGCCGACCAAATTTAGGCGGCGATAAGTGCATCCCGTAATTCCATCACCGTGCGTGGTGAAGAATCCAGCTTGCGGACATGGCGATCGAGATGGTCCCACAAATGTTCAATGGGGTTAACGTCCGGAGAGTTTGGTGGCCATGGGAGTAGCTTGAATTCATCCTCATGCTCCACGAACCAGTCGTGGACAATTTTGGCAGTATGGCAGGGAGCATTGTCCTGTTGAAAGGGCCATCACCCAGAGGAAACACTGTCGACATGAAGGGGTGTACCTGATCTGCGACGATCGTCAGGTAACGAACAGCATTCAGTGTACCCTCCAGCGGTATCAGTGGACTCAGACCATACCATGAAAACATCCCCCAAACAGTCACACCTCCCCCACCAGCCTGTCGTCTGCCAACGATGGCGTCGGGATGCCTGTTCTCAGATGCTTCCCGGTGAATTCTCCATCGTCCGTCCACTCTGTCTACCATTATCGCGACTCGTCAGAGAAAGCAACCCTTTGCCGCTCGGTCGAGGTCCAATGGCGATAGTCTATTGCGAATTGGAGGCGTTTTTGGCGATGCACAGGCGTCAACATGGGTGCTGTTACCATACGCCTGCTCGGAGCCCCAACCTCAAGAGGGATGGTGCTGACACGCCTAATGGCCCCACTGTTCATTTCCTGTGTCAGTTGCTCAACAGTGGCACGCCGATTGGTCTTGGCCAGGCGTCGTAACCGACGCTCGCCTCTAGGATCGATGGCCCGTGGGGCCCCACAGTTACCTGTTCGGTTGCTCTAAACGATCTGGTTCGTCCAGTCGCGGTACACCTTCACAACAGCAGCCCTAGAGCAGTTCACAAAGGTGGCCGTTTCTGAAATGCTGCCCCCCTTGGCCCGATAGCCAATGATCATCCCCTTTGAAGGTCCGACAGGTCACTTGCTCTGCCCATGACGGCGACAATTGCTGTGTTAACGGATGCTACTACACGTCTGCTGTTGTCAGCTTTTAATGATATGCAATGAGTTTTCATCTGAATACCATGGGATGTTCCAACATGTTCGAGGAGAGGTGGTCGTATTAATGTGTCCCGCCCCTGTATATCAGCAGAATGTTAAGCCATATCATGGAAGGCGTATAGGAGGAATCAAACAATTTCATTTCTGTCGACATGGACGTTTTTTCTGGCCAAACGATGATTTTTTTAGCTACGTTTCCCTAAAGTGACCAATATAACTTGTGGATCTTGAAGACACCAGTGACCGTAATTTAAAAAAACTAAACATGCGGGCGAACATTGCTTTGATGTTTTCATAATCAAAATGAACTCGTCTCCACTACTGAAGAACCAACCCCTTATTTAATCATCATCAATTAACATCAAATTGAATAACCAATGAATGAATATAATTTGTTAAATTTCACTCCCGTTCAAATTTTGCATTAGGCTTTAGCAACTTTAAATTACTTCGATTTGCCCTTAAAGTTAAAATATTTTTATTCTTCATGTTGATTTTGTAATTCTAAAATATTCTTTTATTTTTCCTGCATTTACTTAAAAATAAAAATGATTCTTTAACTCTATTATTTCCATTCATATTGTTGAAAGATCTGGAATGAATATGGCTAAGGAGAATCATAATTCTCAGGCAATGACTGGTTTAGTAGTCAGTATTTTAGAAATCCCCTTTTGAAATTTGTTCACATTCTTTTATTTGTTCACATTTGTTTTATTGTTCCATGTCTGACACGCTTAATGCTAAAATCAGCATAACATATTTGGCTCGCTTTATGAAGCTTTTAAATGGCTTACTTGGCAGATATTTTTACTTGTACGTAGAAGTAGAAATACTTAATTTTGAAAGAGTCGTCATCTCTCTTTTAGGAATAAGAGTGATTTCAAAAAATTAAATTTGTGTTTTGAGACCATTTTAAAACGCGACAAACTTTACTCTTTTTGCCAGTCTTTACTATCTTTGATAGACACGAATAAAGCTGGTGAATGTGAGCATTCAGAGAATATATGCCTTATCAAGGCAATCACATACTTTAGGATGAAGGTAAACGTTGCAATGGACTATGCTCATTATTCATATGGCTTTGATTATGCCAAATTTGGCAGGCATTTCAACATGAAATTTCTTAAAACGCATATTCTTAATTTTATTTTATTTATTATTATCCATTCCTGATCCACGCAGGTGAAAATACCCATTTATAGTTTGATTAAAGACTTATGTTTATAATAATTGGAGAAGGGTCTTAGGAGGATTTTTTTCACCCCGTTACTTTCGATATTGATGAATAACTAGAAAACGCCGGGCTTTAACCTATGCACATAGGACATGTTTGATAGCGACAACTTCCATGTCCACAGTGGCTTAGTGGTAGAGCATCGGGACGAAAACCCGAAGGTGCTTGGTTCTAATCTAGGCAGTAGATTTTTCTTTACTATTTTTCTCTATTTACTTACGTTTTTGTTAAAATGAAATATATGTATCCCCTATAAATATAGGAACAAATTTTATCCTTTTTTTTCATCAATTTTTAAACAATCATGTAATAACGTTTTAAGGAACTATTCAAATAAATGTGTGTTTACAATTTTGTGTTTTTCTTTCCCGATATGTCCTTCGTCAAGAAGGACAGCATAGAGAATTCTCCATTTCATAATGTCTGTTTGTTTCATTTATCCTGGTAATGAATGGAAAAGCACTTTTATTCGATTAAAACGAAAACGAAACTGGGCGAATAAAATTAAATAATTTTAATAATAATTGTAACAACAATAGGGAGAGAAACACACCAGATAAATATTAATAATAATAATAAAGCGTTATTGAAGAAGCAATGGAATTTTTTGAATAAATTAAACCAAACACAAGCATTACATAAATGGTGCCGTGACCAGGGTAACGATAATCCGGAAGTATTTCTCCTCCGTCACATAAATAAAGCAGTGACAAGTAGGATTATTTACTCATTGTCTGGAATAATGGTGCTAACAAGAAATAATAGTTAATGGTGCTAAGAAGAATTTTTTTCCGCTCACTACCTGGACGATGGCAATCATTTTGGTATTATTTCTGTGTACCTTACTACTGTGCATTTTTTTTTGTTAAAATCAGCGTTTTGAGCTCTACAACTGTACAGTTCATTCCAAAAGCGTTTCACTTGCTTGGCAGAGTTGAGCTAAGCGATGGTAATCCGTTATAAAGTCTAGTAGTTGGAACGAACATCGTAGAAGTTTAAAATGGACTTGGCCGTCCATAGTGAAAATAGGGATGAGATTTATGACTAGTGTAGGCGAATTACAGTAGTTTTAATTGAAAAGATTAATCCTTGCTTTTTATTTCAGTAGGGTCGACTTTGCAGATAAACTATTTAACGCACTTATTAAGAACAAAGCAATAAATATTTAAGAATATCTCAAGAATGTGCGATGAGGGTTTATCCTACGTTAAAACATCAGATGTTTAAGTTATTGATGAAAATAGGAACGAAAACTCCACAGGCTGAATTCGAACCGGGAACCTTCGAAGAGCTGAAGTTTCCCGGTTCGAATCCAAGCTGTAGAATTTTCTTTCCTATTTTCGTCAATAAAATTATTTGGTTTATTTACTTATTTTTCTGTATTTCGAACATTGATACTTATTTTTACTTATTACTTTTTAAATTCTCTAATATATTTTATTACCGAAATTGTTCATGCCGTCGTATATTATGCTAACGAAAGATAACGAAAGCCTTTACAGTATATCATATAGTAAACAGCATGTTATATACTAGATTTTTTTTATGCTTTCTTCCTATATAAGATATTGTTTTGTTAAACATTTTTTCTCATCATGGGTGAGAATACAATTTTTTTTAAGCATAAACCCAGAAGATATTTCATTTCGTAACATTGGTAGCTATTCCCTATGAAAACCCATCATAGCAGAACATATTTCATTTCGTAACCCATAAATCTATTATTATCTTGTTAAATGTGCAGAAAACTTAAAGTTAATTTTCTACTACTGATTATTTCATGAAAAACGTATAATGATTTAATTCGTGTATTCGCCATTATATTGTTGAGCGCGCTTTGCAAACTTATCGCTTACTTCTTAGTGTAGTTTTCACGCTATTATACAGCATTTCTGCAAAAATAATAATAATCTACATTGATGTATAATGAATAATGAAGAAAAACTTTCCTAATAAAGACTCAAAAACAGTTTGATGTCGCTCATTATGCCTCCCTATCCCTGTTGCTGAGAAACAATAAATGGCATTGTCCTACGTGATTCGCACTGGACTTCTTGCCTGGAGCGATTAACATCACTGGTTAAATGTATTGCAAGGAAGCCGAACATCATTCACCTAAGTGAAAACGCTTTTGGAATAAACTGTACAATTGGAAATTTTCTCTACCTCCCCGTAATGGTTACAAAGTTGCACTAGTGCAAAATTCGAGGTCAAAGTCAAATTTGACACCACTATTGTTTAGCACCTAACTAACCTCGTACACAGTATGTTGCCTGTATCTCCATTCGTTTCGAGCGGGCCAGGTGGCCGAGAGGGCTAGGGCAAAGGCTTTCTAGTTCTCGAGTCCAGTTGGTCGTGTGTTCGAATCTCGCCGTGGGCATGGATGTATGTGTTTGTTCTGGGCTGCGTACAGATATAGCTTGTGTACAAGGCGCAAAATGACTTTAGTAGTCGACGCCAAATATTTTAAAAACCAACCAACCATTCGTTTTGAAATTGTATGGAGGGTACAGACTTTTGATTCACCCTGTATATTAAAGATGTCAGTAGCATTTAGTGGGCTGATTGAAATAGTTAAGCCAATAAAGGGAATTAAATATGGGAGAGTGGCAGATGCAGACGTGTCAGATGAAGTGTCTAATACACCATTTATCTGAATGTTTCTCAAAAGAAACGAATATTCTGACGGCACACAAACTCAGTTTGCTCAATTTTGACTGTTAATTTTTGTGCTGTTGTTGATTGCTGCCATGACAACTGATTAGATTCAGTATGTTTGTTATTAGTTTAAATTCGACAAATTGGAAGTTGAGTTGCAAGAAATGTTAAAGCATAGGGGAATAAATCGACTTCTGAACGTGAAGGCCAAAAACCTCACGTTCAGAAATAAAAGAAAATTAAATCCGAAAATATAAACTTTAAAGATAAATTCTTTTCCGGACGCCCATCGGAAGTTGATAATGACTTTTAAAATCATTAGTGAAGTCAAATCTCCGGCTAACATCAGGAGAACTTGCATTATACTTGGAAGTGATCATACAACTGTTTATGAGAATTTAAAGGAAATTTGAGGAAAACAAGAAAGCACAACGTTTGTCCATTTGTTCCTCACTCATTTTGCGGAAAAAAGCTGACCCTTTCCTTCCTCGAATTGTGACGTGTGACCGATTCTGTATGACATTTCACAACGTTCAATGGATAGACAATAATAATGCTCCTCCAAACAAAAAGCCCAAACGTGACTTCCATCCCAAGAATGTGATGCTGATAGTTTAGTGACCAATGGCTGTATTAATTCACCATGATTTTTTTAAACCCGCCAAACCATTACAGTTTATCTGTTTCGCCGGCAACTTGATTTTTTTCTCCAGAAACTTTACAAAAAACATTCTTCATTATAAATAGTAAAGTGTCTGAACTCCTTCATGACATCGCTAGCCCGGCAAAATTAACCAAACAAAGTTGGAGGAATTAGGATATGAAAGTGCCATATCCACCATATTCATCAGACCTTTCACCAACGGACTATCAATTTTTTTTATCCTTAGAAACTATTATTCGCAAAAAATATTTTCTAATTCAAAATGATGTTGAAATTGCCTTCAATGAGTCAATCTGATGGAAGCAAAACTTCTTTAAATCAGAAAATGAAAAGCTTTTTGAACGGTAGAAGAAGTTTATTTCTGCCGATGGATCATTTTCTTTTATTTCTCATTATTGTTGCTCTAAATTCAAACGTGTTAAATCGTAATTACTTTACCACCAATCTGATACATTTACATTAATAGAAATATACCTTTTAATCTATAGCAAGCAAACATGGTTTTTCGCCCACCTTTTTACACTTTCAATTATTAAAGCTTTACATTCAATTACTCATTGAGATTTCAATTTAAAAACAGCCAGTAGTATAAATCTAATAGTGCTAAGCGGTAATAAAAAATTGTGAACGAATTTTGGCAAAGTTTTCTAGGAAAATTTCAAAAAATATTTTAAATCTTCAAAAACAACAGAAATCAATTTTGATTTAACTTACTGGATGTTGTTAAGAGGCATCTGCCGTAGGGTGCATCAAATCCTTCAACATCAAACTCTGAATGAAATTTATTCTTCTGAAAACATTTAATTCAAAATGATTTTAGACACCTAAGTCGTATGCTAGAATGTATTAGAAAGTAAATAAAATAAGTGAAAAATAAGCCATTTTATTTACTTTCTAATACATAAGTGATTTTAAGATACATAAGGGAAAAATAAGTGATTTTATGAGACAATTCGAGTGATTTTAGGCATGCCCTTTTCACATGAATAATATCTTTCCGCATTCCTGAGACAATTCACGATGACTCCTTCTTTAGTCATTCCTGGGACAAGCATAAATATTTATTCTGATTGCCGGATTCAAACTTCTCATCATACCCCCAGTCACGGTATATACACCTCTAGCGGCATATGCACGTATACAACATCTTCACCATATATAGAGTGTCCCAAATTGATGTATACACTCTGTGAAACGTTATAACTCAGCAATGTTGTCGAGGACCCTTCGACGAGTACTCGCACAGTAGCTCGTGGGTTAGGCGTTTCTCAGTCAACGGTGTGTAGGATTATGGATAATAATCTGCAACACCCGTTCCACATTCAGCAAGTGCAGTCACTGCTACCTGCGGATTACTCAGCACGAAGAGCATTTTGTGAAGGAATATGGCACCTTTATTTTCTGGAAAGGTGACGATGGGAACTTTCGATGACATATAACAAAGGATTGATTATCTTCGGAACGATGACGAACTTTGGAAGTCTTTCTTGGATAGCAAGAGGGGTTCAAAACCATTTTCACTTTCGTGAAATTATGATTCAGTGCACAATTCCAGGTGAGATAGTCTTTTAATCACATCGTATAGATGAAAGAGTCTTCTGGTCTGTAGATTAAAATTCCCCTTCCCTGTGCATGCATTTTTTGAGACACGATATCGAGCTACCTTCTGAGGCAGTTTTCTCATGAAGTGAGCCAAAAAAAATCATTTTAAATAACATACGCACGGAACTTCATTATTCAAATTTACTAACTTCAACAATATTCCAAACTGTTTATTGTAATAGAACTTTAATAAGAAAACCAGTTGAGAATGTGCGTTACTGCATTGCCAGATGTTAATTGAAAGCATCGTTACTACTCGTATATGTCCTTCGAGCTGGATCAAAACGATTAAATTTATCTGTCATTTTGGCCATGTTATTGAAGAGATAAGACAGATGTTCCTATTGATAACATTTACTTCTTGTTGATGTTCTGTCCGAATCAGAAGTCGAAAATCAAAAAGTTCAAAAACAATTGAAAACGGAATGACCGACTTCGCGAAAATTATTTGTACTTATGAATCCTTGCTTTGTCAAGCCTGCAGTGTAGATCATGCTTATATTTCAGAGGGAAAATAGAATTTTAAAAAACTCTTCCGAAAACACTTTCGGGGTCGAGAATGTTTGGGCAACTGCAATTCATATGCGAACATTTTCATAAATCAAAAATGATAATGCAAACTATTGTTTTAGAAATGTACTAAACTAAGACGGAATTACTCAGCCGATTCCAATTGCTTCCGGTGCGTGAGTAAATTAATAATACAGAATTATAATCACTGTAAGGGCTGGGTCACACTGGCGTAAAACGCCACGTAAATATGCCAACGTAAATACGTCGTAGAAAAAACGTCGGCGTTCAGCTGTTCAAACTGAAAGCGTATAGGGGGAAATATCTTCGCATTGAATGATGAGTACAGCTGCCATTTTTTGAGGGCAAGGGGAAGGCAATCCTATACTGCTACTCATCGTAGTGCGCCGTTTTTGCCCGACTTGTTATTGTATAAAGATGGTAACGAGTTGCTGCGTGTTTGGATGTATTCTATAACAATGGGATAAGTTCAGAGCCATGGCAGCCAATGGGTCTCGATGCCCTCAAAAGATGGCGTATATTCAATGTTTATGTTTTGATATTTCTCCCTATAACGCGAGGCAATTTGTGATGTCGTTTCGCTATTGGTTTAAAGCACGACATCACTTGAAGTAGCTTCAGCATGAATGCCAATAGTATCGACCTTTATCACAAAGTCGAGCAGTATTTTAATGCTTTCTCACCATTTCTACAAAACATTCGCTATTGTACATCGCTCTTTTGTCGGCCATCTTGATGGCGGGCCAATCGCTCTTCTGATTGGCTGGATGTTCGGCATACGATCTAACGCGACGTAAAAAGTTGAACAAAATTCAACTTCGGCGTAAAGCGCAGCGCCAAGCTATTTAGCGGAAGTGACATCACTGGCGTCGTTACGTCGGGTATTTACGCGGCGCTTTACGCCAGTGTGACCCAGGCCTTAATTGTACGAGTACAGAGGGTTGTTAGGGATCTATAGTAACAATTAGCTTATTTAAATGTGGCGAGCCTGTTCACTTCTCGTAAGCTATCACGTGGAGTATTGTTAAGGCAGATATTAAAATAGTTAGTATTCGAACACCGAGCTAAAATTTTAAAAGTTATGAAAGCGTACAATCAGCGAGGCTTCGTAGTTTCTAGAAACGGATATCAAGTGTACTAAATAACATTGGCAAAACCAGAAGCGGCGCCATTCCTGAGGGTAAAAAGCAGGTCAATCCGAAACCATCCGCTAGCCGTACTCCTGACGTTGTCCGGAAAGTTCGAATTCTCGTAACCGGATGTTCCGCACCAACACAATGGGCCATTGCAAAGAAGGTAGGGACATCTGATCTGTGTACACGGTAAACACAATTATCAACCGTGATTTACAACCGGAAAAACGACGTTCATAAGTTGTTGCCACGCCATGTTCAAGAGCGACGGGGAAACTGCCGTAAACTATTTGAACTTTACCTGGCGGATGAAAAGTGGAAATGCGTGAGGCTGCATCAAGAGGTGAGCCAATTTTTTAACGCCCAAGGGGTTCAAAGGACTTCAGAAAATGGTACAAATTCAAGGAAACATTTTCAAAGGTTTCATGATACAGCTGTGTTTCAAAGGTTTCATGTTTGTGTAACGGCAAATTAACTATACACACCTGAGTCAAAGGCCAAAGTCAACCCCATATTTACCCATTATCTGGAAGGTTTGTACGGTACAGAGGTAACCAAGGTATGGCTGCACCAAGACAAAGCGTCGAGTCACACCGTCGCGTCAACTCGACTATTCCTGGAACGCATGCAAGAAGATACCAGAATACGCTCCATTTCATTCAGCGATATACCCGTCAAGTCGCCGGACGCATCGCCTATGGTTTTTTTGTGGCTTTGGGCTACTTAAATGGGCCCTCGGAAAGAGATGACCGCAAACAGCGAAGGTTCTTTAGAAATTGATCTTGGTGTTCTGCATTCTAGCCTCTTGCAGTGGAAACTGCGAGATGCAGGGCAATAGCAGCAAGGCATGGCTACCAGATTGAACACATTCGTTGGTGGAAAAAGGAATTTTTCAAATTTTCTGGCTCTCTGTAATTTGTTACTATAGATCCCTAACAACCCTGTGTATTAAATACAGCTAAATGATCTTAGTGATAACATGGAAATAAGATATTCTTAGTGTATCTTAAATATTATAAAACATAACTTAAAAAGAATATCTAAATATGTCTTACAGGGTGGTCGGAAAGTTTATAACCCTGAACATGGCTGCAGCCCCCCCCCCCGAAATAAAATTCTGGGTACGACCCTGGCCCTGAAATTACTTAAAAATTAAGTGCAAATAAATTGCAGAATTTAAAAATCTTTTAATGCAAACAAATCTTGACCGTGATCTTCCGATGGGCAGATGATGCAAATTAGGACATATACAAAAATTACCTCATAAATAGTAATAGACAGGGAACAATTTTTAACACGAACTTGTTCCGGAATACAATTTTAAAAACCGAATCGTTTAATTCAAAAATGAAACACCGTATCATTGCTGCCTATATTGGACTGTGTGTGCGAACGTAAACAGATTGTATTCTTCTACCCTTTAGTCGCATCACACATAAGCTTTCAGTCTCTTCACTGCAAGAAGAAAGTAGAACAGTGTTACGATAGAATGGCAAGCAGTTGTATGAGTATTTACGAGGCGTGTCCTGAAAGTAAGTACCGTTTTGTAAAAAAACCCACATAAAACCATTTTTTTCAAAACAAAATTTTACATGAAAGAGCATTTCCTAAACTATTTTACTACATAGTTGCCACCGTTGTTCAAGCATTTGTCGTTGCGGGAAATCAATTTTTCTATGCCGTCTTCATAGAAAGATGCCGCCAGGGAAGACAGCCACTGCTGAACACAATCTCATGGAAAACAGTTTTTGAAATGTGTGGAAACTCATTATAAAGCATTCTTATTGTGAACCGTCTGTTTTTACGAATTTTCTCATTCACTTTTTCAACCAAATCATCACTGATAACAGAAGGCCGCCTCCATCATTGTAGTTCCTAACCCACTTTCTCGCTATTCCATCAGTCTTTACATTTTCCCCAATAAATCTCTACAAGTTCAGGATGAATTTCAGCTGGCTTAACATTCTTTGCGTTCAAAAACCGTATTACAGAACGCATTTCACAGTCCGTGGGCTCAGAAATTGTCTTAAACATTTTCAACAATCACTGAGAAATGTAAACACAACACAATCAGGCTGTAATGGCATCAGTGCAAAGATAATGAACCAGAGAGACGAGTGTGCATGCTCGGAACTGCGACACTAGCACTGCGGTGGCAGTAGAACGAAACGGTACCTACTTTACGAACAAGCCACGTACAGTCCTGGAAAAAATGATAGGAACTTTTGTGTTTTCAACATAACATTTTTAATAATGAATTTATTTCAACGAAACTTTACACACCTGTGCCCACACTGCATTGACACCACTGGTTTCAATTTAGTCAAAATATTTAAAAAATTAGTTGAGCCACAACCAATTTTTGAAAAAAAGGGTGGAAAAAATGAGAGGAACACCTTCACTTATCATGAGATTACTCGTATTTAATACTTTGTAAATCCACCATTTTTGTTGATCACATGAAACATACGGTCCTTCATAGATACTATTAGTTTTTCAAGAGTTCTGCACGAAATTTCTTCCCAAGCCTCAAGAAGAGCCTGTTTGAGACTGGACATTCTCAAACTGCCGCCCGTTCTTATAAACGGCCCGAACCACTATTCCCCAGAGATTTTCGATGGGGTTAAGGTCTGGACTTCTCGCAGGCCATTTCATAACCCTGATGTTTTTGGTCTTGAACCACTCCATAGTCGATTTGGAAACGTGACATGGGGCGTTGTCCTGCTGAAATATCCCATCTTGGCCTCTGATGATTGGTCCAAATGGGTAAGATACTTCTGAAGCATTTCTTGGTACTTGACGCTGTTCATGCGGCTATCTACAAACACTAATTCCACCTTTCCACTGGCACTGAATGCCCCCCAAACCAGAACTGAACTGCCACCCTGGATGCGCTTCGAAAAGTGCTTTGGCTCTTTTCGTAAATCATGCCAATAGTAGTTCCAACCATCGGGGCCATCGAAGTTGAACTTTCTTTCATCACTAAAGATGACTGAGTTCCATTCGGAAGTCCAGATTTGATGTTGTTTGGCTAGCTGAAGACGATCGACTTTGTGCTGGTTGATAAGAAGTGGTTTCTGTTTCATTTTCTGGCGTTGGAGATGAGGACATTGGTTGAGATAGTTATTAATAGTTCTTCGATGAGCCTGTGTTCCAATCGCCTGTTTGATGGAGTTGGCAGAAATTTGTTTGTTGCTTGCCATGCGAAGAATTCGACGGTGGTCTCTATCACTAAGTGCTTTAGGCCTTCCTGTCGTTTTCTTTGTCCCATATGATTCTGGATTTTTCAGGAAAGATGAAATTACTTGCTTGGACCTTCCAATCAAACGAGAAATTTCTGCTTTTGACATGCCTTGTTCTTTATATGCCATGATTTTTCCTCTCTCATAATGGCTAAGTTGTTTATCACGTCCCATTTTGAAGATACTTAGTGAACAAGTTTTATTTCATCAGAGATATGTCTTCTTGTTCAGA